>APFE031287732.1:0-29700 GCA_000404065.3 Pinus taeda | reverse complement strand
CTTAACATATCATACATACTTCAAAAACTCCAGAAACTTAGTCGTGTACTCCTCATATGTCATCAATCCCATCTTCACCTCATAAAACTCCTTAGCTTTACTGTCATAGTACCTCTCTGACAAGTACTTCTTTCGAAAAATCATTTTGAACTCATGCCAACTCAAATCCTATTTCCTAATGCCTCTGGCCTGCTTCACATCTTCCCACTAGATGTTTGCTTTCACTTTGAAGCTGAAAATAACTATCCTAGACTTCATGTTTTCTGTGTAGTCATGCAACTCAAAGAACTTCTTCATTGCAAGAAACCATGTCTCTGCATCTTCTGGATTCTTCAGTTCTCCATCAAATGTGTGTGGCTTGGATTTCTTGAACTCATCTGGAAAATATCCCCTGTCACTCCTCCTGTAATGATGATCATGGTACTAATATGAACCAAAAGTAGAGTAAATCCCATTTCCATTGCCTCTCCTATCAGGTGTATGCAAGAATATTTCGTCTCGGATGATAACATCCCTATGCAACCTATGCCCATCATTAGATATGTGCCTATCATTAGATATGTTACCATATGCTACATTAGTCCTGACAAACTTTGAAGGATAACTACATTGACCTCTGCTTGTTTCTCTTGTGCCTTGGAAAGTCTCTCTTGTGACTCAACGGTTTTTTCATTATTTGCTTTGTAACTTCTTATTTATGCCTTTAAACTTCTGAGTGTATCTTCTATGTGACGAGAGTACTCATCACTATGCTACTCATCTGATCTATACGGCTCAGAGTCTCATGAGCTATAATCCACCATTTTGCTAGTCATCTTTGATCCTCTTCTTCATACAAGTATACCATGTCATCTAAACCAAAATATAAACATAATTAACATACCTCAATATAGTTTAGGGGAGGATATTGCATCTACAAGATCAACCAAATTAGCATGATACATGTATAATCATAATCATAATAAAATATCGACATCATGCATGACAATACCAACTGCATACCATGACCTCATGCATGACAACCATGCCCATAAAAATGCATGCATAACAACATCTAGGCACTGATGTGCATAAAAATGCATATATGGCTGACATGCATTCATGACAAACACATCCCAAGAACCACATCATCGACTTCTACATGTCAACACAACTGCAAAATTAACCACCACCATGCATACACATCAAGCACATATACAACCTTCATGCATGCATGGCAAACACCTTCTACCAATCCAGTCCAAGTATTGAACCATGCTTTCATACCACTCAATAGTATCAAATATCACCCAAAAAGAGCACAACCTGCTCTGATACCACTATGTAAAACCCTCCTCCCACACTTACCCAAGTTCACTGGTCCACCGAGGTAAATATGTGATGAAGAGTTACTATGATATGTCTCAACATCCTAGGTACAACTAAGGAAGTGGAATCATCTAACCAAAACTTTACTACCCTCCCTTGAGTGCTATAGGACCCCCAAGGGCTAACCAACCACTCGAGGTGCCCAACTCTTGAGCTAGCTTGCTTTTTCACTGACCTAGGCTCTCAGTCGCTACCATGACAAGGCAAGAGAGTGACACTAATCCCCCAGTCACTCCCAGAAGCCTACTTCCCAATGAATGTAGAATAATTTACTTAGCTTGGTTCTAGTGATCCCAAGATCTGAGCCACTTTTCCAGGGCTAGGACCTTGGCCTCTACCCAAAACTTAATGAAACTATCATAAATGATAAATAACATAAAGAAAATTCCTTTAATTCAAACCTTGATCAAGGACTTAACCTAACCCATCCTAACCATGACAAACATCTCATTAAACACCTCATGAACATGTAATATACAAGTCATAATTACATATCTGAACATAGGGGTCTCATACTTATCCGAGAATCATTAAGAAGGTATTATGCCCTCTCACAATAGATACATTATCATCTATTAGGCCATACATTCATTAACCATTCATTTACCAATCAAAACATGATGAGAGACATAACTAAAGTTTGTCATAAAACCATGCTTATTGATGGGCCTTCAAATTGGACACGAATTAAGGCTCATCTAACCTTTCTTAGGCACATGAAGACTATATTAAACCTATCCTTCTACACTTAATATTTTTTTTAGCTTTAATATGTTCTTAGGAAGGTTTAGAGATCATTGCATATTATGTGCTTAATATTATTTATTTTTGCATAATATTGATAGAATATGGATTAAATTATGAATGAGATAATAGATGGACTTGCTACCTACTGAAATATGGAACAAGATTGGATAATAAATGAATTGAATATCATGGAATTATTGACAAATTTTGGATATCCACTGATTTAGAAAATCTAGGAATGTGTTCCCCATCATTTAATGCAGATTCCTAGTGTTGGGAACTAGATCCACTATTTGAGGGATTTTGGAGGGGGAAACTTCCTCATTTCAAGGAGAAAAATTTGAATTGGCTTCCACGTGCATGTATTTATTAGTCTTCTTGTGGAGAAAACGAGTTTTTTAGCAACTCCACTTTCATTTCTGGCAAAGATGTATTTGGATTAATTCAAATAATGAAGTTTGGTGCCATTTTTAACTTCTAAAGCTTGGTTTTCTTCATTAGACTCTAAGTTTC
The DNA here is from genome assembly GCA_000404065.3 of Pinus taeda. NCBI lineage: Eukaryota > Viridiplantae > Streptophyta > Pinopsida > Pinales > Pinaceae > Pinus > Pinus taeda. The sequence continues at coordinate 27,072 of APFE031287732.1, read as the reverse complement.
CTTGGGCTTGGCCATCCCAAGAGCCTTAAATTCCTCTTGTACAATTTATTTATTTCCTTTGAATGTATTTTTCACTTGCATCTCTTATTTATGCATTTACTATTCATGCCTCTTTTATTCTAGGTTACCTTGGTTAAATGATTGAAGTGAGTTTCATTATAGGTTATTTACAGATTCACAGGCATGATGAATATTTAAAATATCTTTGAAAATTCATATTCATCTTTGAGTTACTTAGATTGGTTTACTAGTTCACAAATCTAGAATTTGTGGAAGTCCTTTGTAGCAAAATAGTAGTAATTTTCTGTTATTTTTTATAATGTGCTAATGAGCTTCATTTGAGTTTATTCCACTTTAATTGGTTCATAAAAAATAATAATAATAATAATCACAAAATTTACCCCATATAATTTTCACTTGATTAGGTCAGGCATTTGGTAGGTTAACTAGCTCACTAGTTATTGAATTTCTAGCTTTTAGAGTAGTAAATTTTTGTTATTTTTCAGCACATGCTAAGAGGTGTATTTTGGAGTGATTCCACTTAGAATGGAGTCCTAATACATCGTACTTAATAAAAAAAACTCTCATCCCATTTTCAATTTATTTACTTGCGCATTTGGCAAGTTATCTCCTCTTGTTGCAAAAGAAGGCCTCGAGTAGAAAAACAGGGTTTCCTATAGCAGCTCCTGTAGCACGTGTAAAGTTGACTATATTTGCTCCAAAAATTTGGTTTTTGTCTCTTAGGCTTGAATAATGACCCCTAGGATCTGAATCCATGGTTAAGGAAGACCAAAGACCACTATAGAACCACATTTCCTTCACTACAAATACAAATTTGCATTTAGAATTAGAAGACAAATTTCCACATTTGAATAACAATGAATGTTTTCTTATAAAATGTATGTAGATTTTGCTACTAAAGATAAGTTTCATTTAAAATAGTGATAAAAAGGGTGATTCATCATTGCAAATTATATTATACTTGATTCTTGAATTCATGCTTCCTTAAGTTTTCAATTACAAGCATTATTGCTGAAAAGATCAAATTTCCTTTTTTAAAACAACATTTCACATTATGCAATTAGAGTATTAATTCACATTCTACAAGTAGACTAACATTTCCATTTTTTTCAATTAGGATAGTGTTTTATTTCATGATATTCACTTCATTGTATCATATCAATGAAAGAAGGACACATTGCATGTTTCACATATAGTGTCGACACCTCTTAAGTTTGTACGAACCTTGGGTTCATAATTTAAGTTGGTAGCCTTGGGAGTTGCAACATGTTTGTTGCAATACCGAGGCTCATCACTTTTTGGTGTCATTGCCGGGGAGGTGTCAAAGTATGCATTTTTTCTTCCCTATTTGTTTCATTTCTTTTACTTCTTGCAAAAACACAAAAATTACATTAGGCATCTTTCATTTCAAAAATACAAAAGTGAATTGCATTAGTGTTTTCATTCCAAAAAAAAAATCATAAAAACACAAAAAATTCTCCAACACCAACCCTCCCATTTATGCTCAACTACGCTATAATTTGTTATACATAATTATAGTCCCTGGGAGACTAAGTCAGGTCGCTAGTATGGTCGTCATTTTGTTATATGGAATCTATGACCGCAGACAAAAGTATCTTCCCTAAACTAGGCGGCCTAGTCTAGAACAACATAAAACAATGAAAATAATGTCTTCCTTAAAGTAAATGGGCAATGGGATAAAGGCTATCTGGAATATGTCACAAGATTCATTCCTTTCTTGGCATGTATACTCCAATCCTAGCTTGAGTCGCTATAATTTGAACTAACATAATCAAACAACACAAGCCAAATATCTATGGCATCTATGTATCATAATCTAATCACTTCATTGAATAGATCAACATGGTATTGAAATACATGAAATCATAACATCACATATAAGAAAACAATGAACTCCCTGTATTAATAGAAATGGAGAGAATTACAACCAAATATAGTGTTGATCTTGTAGAAGAGCTCCTCCAAGTTAACTTGTCCTTGTCACAAAATGTTCCTCTATGTCACCCTAATACATGGAATAATGACTCTCACAACAACAACATGAGGGTAGAATCTATCTCCAAAAGTCAACCCCTAGCTTCTGGATGGTAGTAAATATATAGAAGAGGATGGTAGAGTAGGAACTCTTATCCATTTACCAATATAGGCTTGATACACACTTTTGTTTTGTTAATTTATTTAAAATGAATATAGTAAAATTGCAAATTACAAAACATGGTACATTTTTCATTTGAATGAATCTTATAATTTTTTGTAGAAGTCTAAAACAATCATAACTTAAAATTGCATTGTAAAATATGATATGTACATTAAATTGCATTAATGTATAGAAAGGCTAATACATTTTGCATTCATGTATGAAATTGTTAAATATTAGAGAATGTTATGTCTAAATTACTTGTCATGCATGCAAACATAATATCAATGGCATCAAATTCTCAATACACCTACATAACAGGTAGTATACATATAATTTTGTAACTCAATACAAGACCCAATTAGCATCTCTTTCACATCATCACATTCTTAAGAATGTACAACTTAAGAGTGCACAAAAAGAAAGGCTAACAATGTACCTGAACTCTAGTTCTCAAAGATGAATCCAAGGAGAAGAAATTGTTAGGCAGTTCAATTAAAAAACTTCTAATGGAATGCCATCCTCAATGACCCGTTCATGGTCAGCTTTTGACATTCTCCATTTTTTAACTTCCAATTGTTTTTCTTATTGAACTTATATCAACTTTATGCATGCTGCACACACCAAGTGACTATATTGACAACTTATGACATAAGGTTGATAGTCTTGAAACATTACTCTCAGTTTGATGAGTTTCTTGTAAAAAATAACCTTTCAATATAATAGACCGTCTTTCATATAAATAATTGTTATCATCATAATCTTCCAATAACTTCATCTTTTGTTCAGTGCACCACATCAAATTATACTTGACATTTTCTATGTTGTTAATGGGTAGAAATTCAACAAAACCATCTCTTGCACAATAAAACAAGTGTAAATTCATATCATAATTAGCATGAAATTAACTTTATCAACATGGGCTTGATTTTATTATCTATTTCTAGATCTCCATATTTTAACTATTATCTAGATACTTATACGCAATGATTTTAAAAACATAAAACACACACACACACACACACACATATATATCCTTTGAAAGAAATTGAAATGTTACCTTCTCTAACAAGATCAGAAACTCGATCACATTTAGATGATACTATAGTCTCCTTTGATTCATCTCTTCAAAACTTTCAACTAACATTTTCCCCTTTGTATTTAGTTTTGTATGTTGCCAAGGTTTTACATACATATTTTTTTCACAAACATCATTAGATTGTGTGTCCTTTATGAAAACAAGACACAAACAAGAATATTTTCTTTTATCAAATGCAAATGCATTTCGATAATCCTTTGTTTCAATTGAATACAATTTTTGAGTCCCTTTTACTATTTCAACAACATATGTAATCGATCTATCTACATCTTGGACTACAGTATGCCAAAAACCCTAGAGTAAATTCAAAAAAGAATCTAAATATGTTATTTAAAATACAATTTATATATCAAAGATTTTTATTATCTTATTGTTCAAATTATATAATTTATAAATGTTTAGAATTAGAAAATTAATAAAAATTATCATATATTAAAGCTAACTACTAGTTAATTTGTATATATTTACATACCTCTGTACCTCCCTTGATGAGTTAGTTTGATGGCTTAGTGCAACATCACACCATTGAACAACTTGTTTAGCTTAGACAAGTCGGTTTGTAAAATGGTCCATTTGATATCTTCGAAGTGTTCATTTTATACATTCCCTTGCACCATCATGTTCTCCTTTTCCATGACCAGTTTCAAAGAACTTGCAACAATGTGTAATGTAGGTTTTAATATGAAGATGACACAACCAAAAGAATGATCGTGAAGAATTTAATTGACTTGCACATCCATCTGACCATATCCAATGTTCATTGAATTTTATCCCACGACCTTTCAATGAGTCATAAATCTTATCAAAACAATGTTGTACAAAATGTGTATCATGTGTACGATCATCATTGATATAAAAGTGATATTCTTTAATAACATGTCGATTCCCACTGGTGCTTTCTATATGATCAACATTTTTTTTAGCATGTCTATATAGAATATGGAAAAGCATAGGTACTTGGTCAAAATGATAATATTCACTCTGTATTTCATTTTGTGCAACAAATGTGTAATTCTCTACAAAATCAACTATTAACAAAATGGACCATGGTGGAAAAATTTCATGGGAATTTTTGAATTTCAGATCTTACCATTGAGCTCTATGTGAATGCTTGGTGTACTTATAAATTTTTGTCTCAAATTTTTGCAAAAACTCTATCACAAAAATTTCTTCTTCTTGTAAATCAATCCTTTTAGCACTTGTACTATTATTTTAACTAATTGATGTATGGATATATTCATATCTCTTCCATTTCACTTTTAGGTTAGACAATGATTGATCATTTATAGCAATAGAATACTTATTGTGGAATAAAGTCAAATTTATATAATAATCACATTTTTTACCACCAACACATTTCTTTTGGTAAATAATTCATGGCTTTCTCTTGCACATAGAATTTCGGATATGAAACCATGGATAGTGGAAGGGGGAGGTGAATTTATCCAAAATGTTTTACCAAAATTAAGGAAGGTGTCATAATATAATTGAAATTCCACATGATAATGACAACAACAAGTGTCACATATACTGATAGGTTTAACATACCATGGTTTTTATTGCACAAAAGTACTGATTGAGACATTAATTCCATGATTCTCTTCTACGAACTTATTGAACAACTCTATCTGAGTGGTGTCCAAGATATGTTTTGCATGTTCTTCATGCTGCTTTCGTTATTCTTTTTCGCATCACATCCCTTGCTTTTGGAGAAGCACGTGAAATTTTCATCCAATATTCATATATTATTTTTTTAACATCTTCTCCAAATCTATCTTTGTATGGCTTCCTACAAATAAATGTCCAACAAGAGAGCTTATCATTTACATCTATTTGTAATTGAGATTTCCTATGTTTTTTCAATTTTTTTCGTGAGGTCCCTAATTCTTTTGCCATAGATTTTACCAAATGATTTTCTTTCGTACTTGATGAAACCACTGAATTTGTATTGATCTACGTGCATCTATATCACTTTTATTTATAGATCTTCCAATATATTTTAGATCACTATTTATATTTTGAATCACATTTTCCTTCACCTTTTAATCTTTCGTTGATTTTCAAATACCCAATATAGTTGTAGCTTCTTTTAATTTCTTTGATTTTAAGAGACCTAATCCAAGTGGATATTGGTTGCCACCTACCAAGGCCATTTGGACCCCCACCATTGTTTCTTTCAGCTTTTCAATTTCCTTAATTGTAGCACAGTTTACTATTTTTAGCAGTTTTTCAGGTCCTGAATTTCTCGAGCCATTTTGGGGCCCTAAACGACGTTTTTTGGGAAAATTGGAAGCAACATGGGTCCATGGATTGATTTTTCTCTTCCCAAAGTTGTAGTTATCAAAGAGATGTTTCTAACGAGATACTGTGCACGTCAAATGGAGACCCTATGCCAAAGTTATGACCTTGGGAAGTTGATGTACCAATTTACCCAAACAGGGCCCACAGTTTGGCATTTCATCTTCTAGGGTTAGGTTTTTGGATGTTTAGGTTTTCCATTGTTTCTCAACAATAAATAGGCCTTCGAGCCTCATTGTAACATAGTTCAAAGGCATGTAGTTGCCACATATCTTCTCAGAGATAAGCTACCATCACCCTAGCTAGTTTATTTCCATTTCTGTTTGTAAGCATATTTTAGTATTTTATAGTAATGAATTGAAGTATTATTTCCACTGCATTTCTATATGTATGGTTATATCTGTAATTTGTTTTGTTCATGTTTAAATCTAGATCAATGGTATCAGAGCGGTCTGCTCTTTCTCTGCCTTTCTTTGCATGTCCCCAAAGAGATCAAGATATAAGGAGTTAGGGCTTGAACTGGTCGAACCTTTGCAAGACTAGCCTCACAAATCCTAACGGCCTCCCATGGCGGATGAAAAGAAATATGAGGGGGCAGGAGATCCTATCAAAATCTTACTCGAAGAGGCCCTTGAGTGACAAAGGAATTTTTGATGGACAACTTTTCCTAGATCCTTCAGCGACTACCCAGGGGAGACACATCTACTTCCAGCAGCTACTCTAGAAGCACCACAGCCTTTAAGGTACAAGTTAACTTTGACATTCCCATATTTTAGGGCCAGATATATGCATATGCTGTAGCTAAATGGTTAAATCTGCTAGAGGGGTATTTTTCTGTTCATGATTTTTCTAGCTGGGAACAGATTACTTTCGCTCTTCTCGGAGCCGCCCCCACGTCAAGGATTGGTGGGAAACCTACTACAAGCAGAAGGATGAAAGTACGACCTCACTGTTTTCAGCCACACCCACATGGAATTCATTCCAGATTTCCATCAAGGAGTAGTAATACCCTTTCAAAAGCTATCAAGATCAATACATAAAATAGACCACACTGCGGCAGGGAAGGGACCAAGATGTGCTGAAGTTTACCAATATTTTCCATACCCTTTGCACAAAGTTGGGTATCAAGGATTCCGAGCAGCATTTGGTACTCAAATACTATGACTACCTACACAAGTAAATCTAGGAAGAAATAGAATTCTTGAACATCTCCTCACTCAGCACAACATACCGATATGTTGTCAATGTCGAGCAATAATTTAAATAGAAGAAGCGAGACTTTGGATCTGCAAATCTGAAGCAAGGGAAATGTGCCCCCAAACCATAGAGAAAAGGAAAAGGCCAAGGCAGAGTGGCCCAAGACCACACGCCAAAGATGCAAGCAAAGAACAGCACCGTGAAGCCGAAAAAGGACATGGGAAAGTGGTGTGAGTTCCATAAGAGCTCCACTCACAACACAAATGAGTGTCAGGCCAAGCAATCACTGGTGGCCGAGCTAAAGGTTTCAGATTCAGATGCATGTTCCGACTCTGAGTCAGAACCTGACAAGGGTAATGACAAAGGGAAGCAAATTATCGATGCAGAGCCCCGCCACCATTGCCACCACAAAGATCTAGAAGGAGGAACCTAAAGATCCAAAGGAGAAGGAGTGTCTCTTCCACTCCCAGATGTGGGTAAATGGCTCCCCGTTACAGTTCATTGTAAACAGCGGGAGACAAAAGAACGTCATTTCGGTAGAGGTCGTGAAGCGACTGGGCTTATCGACCATAGGACATCCACAACCGTACACCATCGGGTGGCTTCACCAAGGACGAGATCTTCACGTGAGCCAGCAATGTCGCCTTCCATACAACATTAAGCCCTTCACGGATGAGGTATTGTGTGATGTTTCTCCCCTTGATGTTTGTGATGTATTATTAGGACAACCATACTTGTGGAAGCAACATGCTATGTTTGAATCAAGGCCCCATGTTGTTATTGTTACTTTGGGAAATAAGTTGTACAAGATACCAGAGGTAGCACTGCTTACTACCCTCTCTTTGATTACTACAAAACAATGTAGTAAGCTCATTTCCAAACTGGGAAATTTATTTTCCTGATGATACACCCTCAAGGAAAGAAGAAGACAGTGGCCACGACCTCTAGACAGGGCCCCTCCGCATGAAAACTACAGATGGACAAGGTCGTGGAGAAGTACGAGGACATCTTCACCTCCCTCATAGGGGTTCCTCTTCACTGTCAAGTCATGCACTCCATCAATCTGACCCCATGTGTGCCTCTGCCCAATGGACCAATCTATCGGCACTCCGTTATGGAGAATGATGAAATCAAGAGGCAGATTCAGGAGCTGCTACAGAAAGGTCACATCTGTCCGAGTTCATCGCCCTGTGTGAGCCTGATCATGTTGGTACAGAAGAAGGATGGGACTTGGAGACTCTTTATTGACTATCAGGCACTGAACAAGATCATTGTCCATAATAGGTACCTGATCCCACAGATTGATGACCTCCTAGACCAATTGAAGGGGGGAAAATATTTCAGCAAGATCGATTTGAAGTCAGGATATCACCAGGTACCAATTGAACCCTCTGACGTGTGGAGGACTTCCTTCAAAGCCAAGGAGGGCCTTCTCGAATGGTTGGTTATGCCTCTTTGATTAACGAATGCTCTTGCAAACTTCATGAGGCTAATGGATGACATCTTGCGGCCATTCACCAACTCATTTGTAGTGGTATACTTGGATGACATCCTGATCTTTAGCTAGAGTTGGCAAGAGCACCCCCACCACATCCGACAGGTTCTCCAAACACTGTAGCAACACAAGTTATGTGCCAATTTGGAGAAATGCACTTTTGGCATGACCCAAGTTCAGCATCTGGGATACATTATTAATGAATGAGGGGTGCATGTGGATCTAGCCAAGATCCAAGTCATTCGGGATTGGCCATCTCCAACCACTCTAACAGAGCTCCGTAGATTTCTAGGTCTTTCCAACTTTTACCATAGGTTCGTGTTGGGATTTTCTCATATCACTTGGCCCTTGAGTCAAACCACCAAGGGAGGACTCAAAGAAAAATTATTTTGGTCTGAATCTCAACAGAAGGCATTCACAGAGTTGAAATATCACCTATGCTCGGCACCAGTGCTCGCATTACCAAACATGCAACAACCATTTGAGGTCGAGACAGATGCCTCTGAATACGCTATTGGGGCAGTCCTTACTCAACACGGGCATCAAGCGGCATATCGCAGTGAGACACTTTCAGACATAGTACGGAAGTATCCCACTTATTGCAAAGAGATGTATTCTATTGTGTAGGCCTGCCGACAATGGAAGCATTACATTTTGGGGAAGGAAATGGTCATCCACACAAACCACCGACCCCTGCAATTCATACAGACCCAAGGGAAATTGCAGAATGATCGCCATCAGAAGTGGTCCACATACCTGCAACAATTCCATTTGAATATCAAGTATAAGAAGGGAAGCACCAATAATGTTTTAGATTGCCTCAGTCGAGAACCGATCATGGCGTTAACCACTGTGCTCAACTCGTGTGGGCATGAGACTTCTATTTGGCCACTTCTCTACAAAAGTGACCCAGAATTCAACCACACATACCAGACACCCTTGGAGGGTCATCATGTTCCATATTTTCACCTCCAGGATGCCCTGTTATGCCACTTGGGTCACCTTTGTGTTCCTTCAAGTGAGCGTGCCAAGATGATTTGGGAAGCACACTACAGTTGGGTTGCTGGGTATTTCGGGGTCAAGAAAGCGGTGGGAGTATTGCAAAAGTATTTATGTTGGTTGAATATTCGACAAGATGTTGGGAAGTAAATGAGATCATGCACTTCCTGCGTCTTTGCCAAACCGACCATCAAGAAGCAAGGCCTATATACCCCACTGCCTACCCCTAGTCGACCTTGGGAATCCATCTCCATTAATTACATGTCAGGCCTTCCTTCTACTGAGCATAAAAATGACTGTGTTTTTGTGATCGTCGACAGGTTCTCGAAGATGGCCATTATGGCGGTCTGCAAGAAGAATATCACAACAGAGGTCACTGCTAAACTCTTCTTTGAACGTATGCGGGTACACTTTGGTATCCCACTATCTATCATCTCAGATCGGGACAACATGTTCCTCAATACATTTTCGTCCAGTCTTTGGTCGATGCTAGACACCAAACTCACTAAGTCCACAACCTTCGATCCTAAAACTAATGGCCAGACAGAGGTTGTCAACAGGACGACCGTACACATTTTGCACATGTACAACTCAAAGCATCCACACACATGGGATGAGATCCTCCCCTATGTTCAGCATAGCTACAACCGAGCTCTCCACATCTCGACTAGCCACATCCCTTTTCAGGTGGGCTTGGGATTCCAGCCACTATGTCCCATTGATGTGGTCATGCCATTTGCAGCTACTCATGTAGATTCAACTCATGTCTAGTCCAAAATAAATAAGGCAAACAACTTCATTGAGCACATCCAACATATTTGCCAGCAGGCCCACAACATTATGGAGAAATCAAATGCTAAGCAAAAGTAGCGACATGATCAACATCGGGTGCCACAAAAGTTTTAGGTGGGCGACAAAGTCTAGTTCCATTTGCAAAAGGAACACCTTATTGGAGCCTACCAGAAACTTAGACCACTCCGATATGGTCCTTACACCATTACCAAGGTTGTGGGAGACAATGCATTTGAGCTCATCATTCCCCCATTCCTTGGCCTACACCCAGTGTTGAATGTGAAATACCTTTGACCATACTTTCCACCATTTCTAGACACATCTGACATTGCAGAATAGCTAACACCCACAGAGTTAAATATAGATTGCATGGACAAAGCTGCAACTGATCAGATCATGGACACATAAACCAATCACACTCGCAAGTAGAATATCCAAGTACATCAAGGTGTTAAAGCACACCAACACCTTCACGAGGGACCAAGTTCAATAGAAGTTTCCTCATCTCATGGAGGAACTCAACGTAATGGGGACCATTGCTTCCTAAGGGGGGAGGAATGATCCAGGTGAATATTTGTAGCCACCCTCTAATTCCACTTGGACCCCAACCATTGTTTCTTTCAGCCTTTTAGTTTCCTTAATTGTAGCAAAATTTACTATTTTTAGCAGTTTTTCAGGTCCTGAACTTTCAGAGCTGTTTTGAGGCCCTAAACGATGTTTTTTTAGAAAACTAGGAGCAACATGGGTCAGTGGTCCCATCTTTCTATTCCCAAAGTTGTATTTCTTGGATATATTCTCGGATAGATCTTTCTAGTGAGATATTGTGTGCGTCAAACGGAGATCTTATTCCAAAGTTACGACCCCAGGAAGTTGATGTATCAATTTACCCAAACGGGGCCCACTGTTTGGCATTTCATATTCTAGGGTTAGATTTTTGGATGTTTAGGGTTTTCCATTGTTTCTCAATAATAAATAGGCCTTCTAGCCTCATTGTAACACAATTTAGAGACATGTAGCCACCACATCTCTTCTCAGAGATAAGCTACCATCGCCCTAACTAGTTTATTTCCATTTCTGTTTGTAAGCATGTATTCTACAGTAGTGAAATGAAGTATTATTTCTGTTGCATCTCTCTATGTATGGTTATATTTGTAATTTGTTTTGTTCCTGTTTAAATCCAGATCAAGACCTCTCAAAATTTGATTTGAACTGTCACATTTTCATCTTTGAAGAACTTATCAATAATGAGCTTAATACGATATCGTATAACATGGTCATCTTTTTTATCTCCATACATGTTAGTGTCAACATTTTCTAACATCTCATCATCAACATTGATTTCATCTATACATATGAAAATTAAATGTAAATGGGTATAAATATTTATTAGATAATTAAATTAAAAAATAGAGTTTGAACGAAATTGAAATTAATAATTATGTATAATCTCAATAATACAGATAACATATATACACATACTTGATGGCGATTCAACTTCTTCACTTGAATCTCTTTCAACATATTCAACAACATCATTAATCATTGGGTCATTATTGTTTTCACTTTGTCTTTCAACATTTTCAATCTCATCATCAATGTTATGAGGAATATCTATCTATGTTTACATTGCAAAATATTTTTGAAAATAGTTCATCAAATAGAAAATAAATTTCACAATTCACTAGTTAAATTTTAAATATCATTCATAATGTTTACATTTACATACCTACTTCAACCTTTAGTTGAGATTAAGTTTCCCTTTCAATATTTAAGTGTTCTTTCTTCTTCCTTTTACAATAGTTTCTCGCGTATTCTCTATGATCCTCAGTATCTCTTATTTGATCAAATTTTCTCTTGAAATTTCTTTGATTTCCCATGATAATTCAATCTATGTAGATTTTTAAAATCTAACCCAAAAAAGTCAATTTCAGAATCCTGCAAAAAAAAACTTACTTTCAAAATTTAGACCAAAAAACTTACTTTAAAATTAGAGCACAAAAGACTTACTTTCAAAAAAATTCACTTTAAAAATTAAGCCCAAAAAGCCCACTTTAAAAATTAAGCCCAAAATTCTTACTTAAAAATTTAAGCCCAAAAAACTCACTTTAAAAATTTAGCCCAAAAAATTTCCTTTAAAAATTCAACCAAGAAGATTTAGTTTAAAAGTTCACTCCAAATGAGGAAAGAGTGCGAAAATAATGTTTCAGCTCCATTTATTTATATCGTTTGGGGGAAATATTTTTTTTGGAGGGTCGCATCGTTTCATTTTTGAGATGAAGGAAAATATTGACCCATTTTTGGCCAGACTTTTAAAAGAATTCGCCTGAACTTTTAAATTAATTTGGCCGAATTAATTTTCAGTTTACTTTAATGGGAGTCAATAACAAACACAAGTTTGACTAAATCTGTTTTTAGTTCGGCTGAACTACTTTAACCATCACTTTTGGAACAAATATACTTTGATCACCTTTCTCCAACTTCGGAATGGTTAAAATCCAGCGAATTTGGTGAATTTACTTTCAAAACCAATACCAACAATTGCATAATTGAATCTACTTTTAGTATATATAAATTTTATGAAATTTCATAGAATTTTTCTTATTTTAATTAATTTTCTAATAAAATGTATGCAAAAGGTTTTGAAGGTCATTATGATTCAGTGAAATCAAAATTATGTATCTTCCAAAATACACTATAAAAAAAATTATAAAAATTTATGGTTCATTAGATTGCCCTGTCTTCTATAATGGGTAGCTTTTGTATTTTTAGTTTATAACTAATATATTGAGAAACTTGACACTATGCTAAACATCTTCAAAATCTGCAGTTTTTCCATTTGGTTCAATTCAAAAAATTCTAGTGATTATGATGTGCATCAGTTGGTTTCACAAATATAATGATATGAAAGTAGAGTTTGTCTAGATTGTTGCAACACATTTTTTTTCAAAAAGGTCAAGTTAACAATTAATACACTAGTGCTAAAAAACATGGTTTTTTATGAATCCCTTGATTTTTAAAGAACACAGTTGAAAAATTTCTAAGTTGACATATCAAATGTGAATAAAACAATTCCAAAAAATAAGTAATAGAAACTAATAAAATTTCTACAAGTTTTGGTTTTATTGTAAAATGAAATTGTAAATAGAAGAGTTGCTTTAGCATGTCGAAAGTTGAAGAACTTCTAAAAGTGATATTTATTTTCTCAAAAAAAGGAAAAACATGGAACCCAACTTCACATTTTCACTCATTCTCAAATTAGAATCCCATACATGACAATTGCGCCAATCGTCGATCGAATAAATATTGTCGTAAGGATCAGAGATGATGGGAGGGGGTTGCTGTGGAAAAATGTTCGCATAAATGATGTCCCAACCATCAAATCCACCTAATTTGTTGGGCAAAAATATTGATCCGATAAGAGGTGGAGCAAGCGTCATTGATTTACATCTTCTTCTCCATTTCATTTATTTAAATTGCATGGAAGATTGAGAGCTTCCAGATGCAGTTGCTTGAACAACAGATCTGCGACAGCTTACATTCCCGGTAAAACATGGTTTTCAAAAAGTAAGGGATTTTCTTCAGATCTTGCCAATACTTCCTTTGTGATGAAGAGCATATAAGGAATTGGGTTATGTTCAAGGGTCACCACATTCTTGCACAGATTTGATCCAGGCACATGAAAACAACACCCTTCTCTCCCATTTGAGCCATCATGCATGGCAGGGGTAATCACAAATGCTACAACAAAAAGTGGATGTGTGATATTAACAAAATCCATGACTATTATTCTCCTTCCGAGCACAGGATGTCAAAACTAGGGTTTAGACCATTCACAAACTCCCTTAACAATCCCTCGAGCAGTGAGATCGGTGATAAAAAACCTCCATCTAATCTGCAACAATGGAAAGTGTTGACCTATGATATCAACATAACCTTGAAACCTTTCACCTTACCCTGGTGATGGCACAAAAGTTGGATCTGAGATCTTCAGAAATCTGGCAACATAAGGGAAGTCAAGAAATTGTGAAGCCCTAGCCATCTCGTCTCCCCCCAGTCTCCTCATCTAATTAGAATCCAATTGAACTGCATGTCAATTGTTTCCCTAAATCCAAATCCATGGGTTTATAATATTAATGTATGTATGAATTTAGAGGGTAAGTTCCTCAGACAAAACACTAAAGGACACCACTCACAAACAGATCACAAATCAGTACACCAGTATTCTTGACATGGTTAAAACCCTCGAAGAGGGAAACAGTCCACGGCCTGAGCCAATGCGACCACTTCAAGAAATTTATTAATAAAAGAAATAATATTTACATAAGCTTCTCTCATGAACAGTTACCCTACAAATGACCCTCCCTGATCCTTAAATAGAGATCGTGGACCAATCAGGTGTTAAGCCACGTATCAAGTGTTGGTAGTACCGAGGAGAGAATGAACTGTCAGATCACTACATATCGTGACTGTCAGGTTGTATGTTACAAAAGTACAGTAAAGAAACACACTTCACCTATCTCTACACTAGACCAAGTTATACTTAACTATTTCCTATGTGTCAGAATATCATAATCCCCCCTTAAGAACAACTTGGGATAGGATTGAAGGATGTACAAATATGACAAAATAGGACAAGGAAGGAGGCATTAGAGCCTACCCCCCTTAGTGAAAACTTCTTGAACTCCAACCATAAATCAAAAATTAGTAAACTTCGCCTTTGTGAGAGCCTTTGTAAAGATGTCAGCAACTTGATCATCTGTTGAACAATATTGCACTTCAAGAACATGGTCATGAATGAGCTTTCTAATGAAGTGCATGTTCAGTTCAATGTGTTTTTGTGCTGATGTTGGAATGGATCCTTGTATAGCTGAGTGGCACTTTTATTATCACACCAAAGTGTAGTCGGATGTTGCTGCTGAAAGCCAAACTCTAACAGGATCTAACGAAGCCACAGGGCTTCCTTACTAGCTTCTATGACACCATGATACTCTGCTTCTACTGAAGAAAGAGAAATGACACTTTGTTTCTTTCAAGCCCATGTAATAGGTCCTAAACCAAGAGTGAACACATAACCTACAGTAGACTCTCAATCATCAGGGTCACCAACCCAATTGTAATCAGTGAAACCAACCAATAGAGTAGATGCTTCTGCACTGTAATGAATCCCAAATTGAACTATACCTCGAACATAACGAAATATTCTTTTAGCTGCTTACCAATGACTTTCATGTGGGTTTTGCATAAATCGATCAATAAGGCCAAAAACAAAGGAAAGGTCATGACGAGTATGGGTCATATACAAAAGTTTTCCTACAAGTTGACGATATAAGGTAGCATCAACTTCAAGGGAAGTACAAGTGAATGAAAGTTTGGCTCCAGAATGAAAGGGAGAAGGGGCTGGCTTACAATCTTCCATGTGAAAATGGTGTACAAGATCACAGGGAAACTTGGACTGGGAAAGGGAAATACCTTCCTTGGATTGCAAAACTTGAAGACCAAGAAAATAATGCAAGTGTCATAATTCTGTCATTTCAAGCTTGTTTTTAAGGTTGGACTTCACATGGTTTATAAGGTTGTGATCACTACTAGTAACGATAAGATCATCAACATAAAGAACAAGAATGATAAGAGACTTGCCCACTTTCTTGGTGTAGATAGTATTGTCAGAATGACACCTAGAAAATCCAGTTTCTAAAAGAAAGCTATCCATTTTGGCATACCAAGACCGAGGAGCTTGCTTGAGACCATAAAGGGATTTCTTAAGCCGACATACAAGGCTGAAGTCTATTTGTATAAAGCTAGTAGGTTTTTCCATATAGATTTCTTCATGCAAGTCCCCATGCAAGAAGGCAGACTTAACATCCATCTAATGGACTTCCCTTTGAAAGAGGCAGCAAGGGAAAGAACAAGGCAGATAGAGTTCATTTTGGCAACATGGGAGAGGGTTTCAGTATAGTCAATGCCTTCAACTTGTGAAAAACCCTTAGCAACAAGACGAGATTTATGTTTATCAACTTTTCCATTTGGTCCATACTTGGTCTTGTAAACCCATTTGCATCTAACAAGTTTTCATCCCTTTGGAAGAGGAACAAGATACCATGTATCATTTTCCAATAATGAACAATATTCTTCATTCATAGTTGCATCCCAATCTAGATGGCCTGAAGCTTCTGCAAAGGTGTCAAGATCATAATTCGCTGAAGCTTGAGCCAGTAAAGAAGAGGCTCTATCGAACTAAGAACGTGTATGTTGTTGATCTGTAGGATCACCAATAAGAGCACCTGTTGCATCCTGGGTAGCACAGACCCATTTTGGAAGCTAAGGAGCTGAAGGAGGATCCTGAGAAGGTAGGGGAGGATTGTCATCCTCGCTATCATCATCTGAAGAAGAAATATTTTCAAAAGGAGAAGGGATAGAGGGAGGTGGCACATCTGTCGAACTAGGCTCGTAGGCCTTTATATTTTTAGCAAAATTTACATCTCTTCTAATGATAACATTTTTGGACTTAAGTGGAATACGTTTATATCCTTTGACATCTTCAGAATATCCAACAAAAATACATTTTTCACTCTTAAGTTTTGTTGACATGGAAAATGTGCACAATGCCAACAAGTGGAACTAATCCGATCGCAAGCCCCAATTAGACCTGCTTTCGTTTGGAATGGCTAGCTTCGATGGGTTTTAAGGGACCCCGTAAACTATTTGAACGTGTCGAAAGATTTCTTCTGGGAGGAAGACTTCAATTAAATCAACTAAGATAAAACAACTAACCTCTATCTATTAAATCCTATCTATACTACTTCTAACTACTCAAATCTAGTCCTAGCTATCCTAATCTATCCCGCAGAAGCATAATACGGAGGTTTAAACATCATATATATGTTCGGAAAGAGCATGATAAAGAAGATTAAACATCATGTATAGATTCAAGTCCAAATGAATCAATCACTGAATTCACAGCTGGACAAGATTGTATTAAATCTAAATTGCAATCCAATCACTCATATAGGAATCCACATTATTTTATGAAGTTAAAACTTGTAACTGATGTTTAACTTAGTTTCAAACCAGAGACCATTCACAAATTAACCATGAAACTGAATCACATTCAATTTAACAAGACTAATAGTGAACTATAAGTCATCAATATGCATAAATACAAATCACATTTACATTCATGCCAGTAATAACACTAATCTAAAACAATACAATGAATCTGAAACTATGGCTCCTCCTTGAGCCAAACAGTCCCCTTTATTCACTATAAATTAAAACTTTTCTTCTCCAAGCCAAAAAGCCCTTTCTCGTCTTCAGAGGTGATACTTATGCAAATGCCCCTGACTCTAGGTCTACCCTACCTCTTCATCTTCCCACTGTATCTGATATGCAAATTGAGTACACAGAGATATGATAGTCAGCGCGACCGCTGGCACGTAGAAAGCATAACAACCAAATTGATTCCTTTCCTGAGGAAGTGAACAGATGTTGGTAAAAGGGTGACTGTATGTTTCCTTCCCATAATGAAGACCAGGATAACTCTTCTTACAGAATGCACAGGCAATCATGGGGTTCCAACCCGGAATGCTTGCAACTAGACGCTTAAACGTAGCGCTTCTGCATACATGGCTCTTCGAATCCCCTCTTGTGTCCTTTACTTCTTGCCTGCAAGGAGAACTATCATCAACTTCATGATTGCTAACAATATAACAAAAATATTCAATCAAACGTAAACGTTGCCTTCATTTGTTTTATATACTACGAAATAAGTGTCAAAAGGATTTAGGCCTAATACGCAGTCAACATATAGTTTCCCACTCAAACCATAGGCTTGGCATAGTTTTCTGAGGGCTTCTTTTAAATCACAATCAGGTATCGACCCCTCCACGAGTTGCAATACCCATGCCTTCCACTTCCCCGATGCACAATTGCACTATCGGGGCTCCACAGGCCTACGTTCTACATTGAAAACCTGATCCTTTGTAATTTCAAAAAATTTGGGAAACATGCGAAAACATAAGAAATCCTACCTCGATCACTCAATCTGGACCTCAAATTTTATATGTTGGAGTCTATAAATATCACCGGTTTTGGCCTATCGCATATCACAATATGCACAAGCCTGGGGCTCCACCGATCATGATATGCGATAAGGCTTCGAACCCTGATGAGCCCCATAAATGGGTAATTATATTAGCTCATTTGGCCTCCTAACTCAGCTTAATCCACCATTCTCATTATTTTATTGCATGTTTTTTATTATATTTATGCTAATGGAGTGAATTGGGTTAGTCATTATGCCATGAAGTCTAATGTGTGCTTTATGCAGATTTTTGGTTAGTTTTGAGACAAAGTCAAAGGTTTAATGAACATTTGGCAGCCAATATGTGAGGAAAACAAGGAAGAGAATTTGTAGGAGGGTTTCCCCCTCATTTATGACCCCCTACTTCGAATCCTCCTTCAGAAGGCTCGAAGCACAAGCAACCACATCAATGCATCAAAAGGGCAGCCAAGAAAGTGAAGAAGAACTGATGTCTATCTCTAGTCTTGGGAGCCAAGCCTCCTCAATTTTAGGAGAGATGTTGGAGGCTCCAGTTGTATAAATAGGATGGCTTAGGCGCTCAGTAGTTGAGTTGGATGTTATTCAAATTTTCGCACTTTTGTTGCAGCTCTTGCTCAGCTCATTTCGAGCTTACCTTTTGTGGACAGTTTTATGTAATGTGACTGTTATTTTGATAATGGAGATGAAATATTTTCTGAGCCAACATTGAGTCCTTCCAGAGGGCTAAATCTCTTGGGTTAGGGCCCAACCCAAGCTGCCCAGTACCTCTTATTTTGTATTTATATGTTTTGCTTCATTTCATGAATTAGTTGTTGTTAGATAGATTTCTTCCTTAGTAGAATAGGTTGCTTTTTGTGGTTTACATAGTTGTTTCCATTTCATTTGTTGAATTAGGTTAAATAGTGGTAAGAGAAAGATACAAATAGGCCATCGATAGAGCTTGACCTCCTTACTTCCTTTGGGGACCATGAATTGAGGTCAAGATCTGCTTGCTGCCATAAAAACACAGTTTTGCTTTCCCCATGCAATTTCTAGTGTTACAATTTGATTTAGCGTTAATGCTTTGATTCATATCTAGTTTGTCATGCTCATTTCTATTTCTAAAATAAATCTCTTTCCATGATTTCCTTTCCATATAGCACTGTTCAATATTTTATTTTCCTAGATCATAGTTTAGGTTAACTTGAGATATAGTTCTGTTTTTTGGTGCAGCTAATTTTTTTCTTGCTTAGATTCAGTGTTTTGACTTGCAGCTCCTTACATCAAATATTAGCTCATAATAAATAAATAAATCAACCATCACCATCTTCTCTACTACATTTTCACATGTCATGCACAACCCTTCGCAAATCTGCCCCAATTCCTGCACTTTTCTCATAAGCTTTCCTCTCATCTCTTGAACAAATCAAACCATCATTTTCTTTTCTAATCATCCTTGATGAACTTCAAACCCCTTCACACATCCCTCTAGTCCTTAGCTCCCCTTTTCCACCATTTTTCCACCTAGAAAACCTCTAAAATACCTCGACATCCTCTTGTAGATCCCCTATAGTCTCTTGTAGAATTTCCTGTGAGTGACTTTTTAAAGTCTGATTGCAGGGAAAGCCTTCAGAAGGTTGCCAGAGGCCTCTTAGGACACCTCCACACCTTCCTACACCTTTGTAGATCCCAAGGTCACCCTCCATCACCACCTAATCACTGCCACATCCATAAACGAATAAATTACATGCCCAACAATTTCACATAAAATACATAAAAATCCTAAAAAGACAATTTTTCCTCATTTCCTTCTAGAAATAGATTGAATAGGTGTATTTTACTTCCTTAGTAGGTAATGACATTCATTGCATAGGTTTTCATCTCTCTTTCTGCAAAAGTAGGGTTAGTTGGTAAATTAGGGTTTGCTAGGTTTACTGCACATTTCAGTGTTCTTTCTCTTTCTGCAAGTAGAACCTCTGTAGAGTTAGATTTCTTTAATCATATTTAAAGCTTCTTCTGGAATTCATATAAGTTGGCTTGAGCTCCTAGTGATCTTCCACCAACTAACCAAGTGAGAGCCTGCAGTAAGAACTAGTAATTGTGCATACAACACTATCGCTTCCAAGTTTGTTACAAACTACATGGTTGATAAAAGTAAAGTAGGAAGACCTAGGAGTTGCAACATTATTGCTGCAATACTGGTGCTCACCAGACACGAAAATATATAAATCATATTTGATAGCTCGATGGGTCTGCCATATCGCTGCGCGTATGTATAAGGCCCAAGCTCCGTTGATACGCAATATGCAATTGAGGCCAGACATGACAATGTATACAATGCAGTTCATAGTGCCGGCAGGTCCGGAGGCTAGGGGCATGCCATATAAACATAAACCATGGACTTAGGCCAATTGTGATATGCGATGGGCTTTCAGACCCGACAATATATATATTGTGGTTCATAACGCCATCGGGTCCGGGGCCTTATGGCATGCATTACACACCCAAGATGAATGCGATAACCAAAAGAGGGAGGATATACGTATTTTGTGAAGGAATTCCTTTGTAAAGGGATTATAATGGGACAATGATGTGATGAAGAATTTTGGAGGCTAGGAAAATCCCAATGAGCATATGAATAACGGGCTTAACAAGGTTATATATGAGGGTTTTTTGAGGGGCTTTCAACATTTGTGAATGGAAGATTTGGCTTTTCATAGAGTTAAAATCACTACGATGAAAAGGATCATTCAGAGAGATGATAGATCAGAATTATAGGGGGGCCATTCAAAATTTTCTATCAGAGCACATTTTAATAGGGTGCTAGTTGTGGCCACAATAGGTTCTAAAGCTTTATGTTTCTCATCTAGAATATGGGCCCATACTTCACTTCCAAAAAGAGAAAAATGACTTACATCTAGTTTAATTGAGCTCCATGCTTCTTCTGGAAAGATATTCTTTAAAACCTTAGTAGGAGTGTGATTTACTATGTAATTTGCATAATTAATTGCTTCTACCCAAAAATTAAGACTAAGTCCTTTAGATTGAAGCATACAATTAGCCATTTCCTTTAAGGTGTGATTCTTCCTTTCAGCTACACCATTTTGTTGTGGAGTATATGGAACAATATGTTACATTTGAATTTCATTCTCAGTGCAAAAGTGGATGAATTTATTGTTAACATATTCTCCGCCGTTATCAGATCTTAGCTTAAGAATTTGATGTCTAGATTGTTTTTCAACAAAGGCCTTAAAGGCCAAGAACATGTTAAATACTTTACTCTTGAGTTTTAAGAAGTATAGCCAAGTGTGTCTGGAGAAATTATCAATGAATGTTAAGACATACTTGTAGCCAGAGAATGAAACGATTAGAAGTGGACCACATAAATCACTATGCACAAGTTGTAAAGGGGTTGATGTGTGCCAAGAGGCATGTTTTTCAAAACTATCCCGATGATGTTTTCTAAGTACAAATCCGGAACAAACACCATCTCTGTAAGATACCATTGGAAGACCTGCCACCATATTTTCTTTACATAGATTCTGAAGGGAGTGATAGTTTAAGTGACCAAATTTCTCATGCTAAAGTTTGCTCACTTCATCATTATGAGCAACAAATACCAAGGGAAGATTTGATGACTTAAATTTGTTAAACTTATACAACCTTGTAGAATCATCAGCAATGCTAGTACATAAAATATGTCTAGGATCTCTTAGGTCCTAAATTAGAACATCGTGAGGTGAAAATTCAATGATTTTACCTTCACCTAAATGAGTTATCTGATATATAGATAGAGGGTTGCAGGATAAGCTTGGAACACACAATACATCATTAAATTGACCATTGTCTAGATTAACAATTCTAGTCCCTACAACACTAAGAGATATATCATCA
This sequence comes from Pinus taeda, assembly GCA_000404065.3. Classification (NCBI taxonomy): domain Eukaryota; kingdom Viridiplantae; phylum Streptophyta; class Pinopsida; order Pinales; family Pinaceae; genus Pinus; species Pinus taeda. Next base: position 5,081 of record APFE031287732.1, on the reverse strand, counting down.
CCAACATATATATTTTTGGTGTTACAATCATTTAAAGAAGAAAACATGGCTTTCTTTTTGGCCATGTGATAAGAAGCTCCAAAATCAATGAGCCACTCATGAGAATAAGAAGAAGAAGATAAATTTAGTGCCCGAGATGCTTGACAACCACATGCAGAAAGTGTTATTCCTGAAGATGAAGTTGAAGTTGAAGAGTGCTCCAAATGGATGTTATGCTTCTTCATTGTTGCTTCCAAGGCTTCCATATTTTTAAAGCATTTGGATTCTAAAAGGTCATCTCGATTACAAAAGTGGCAATGTCTATCAGTCCTCTTTCCTTTGTTTTTATTTGCATTATCATTTTGTGGAAATGATTTTTCATTTTGAGGATGAAATTGCTTAGGAACCTTGTTTGGTTTAGGACCATTCTTTTTAGGATACTGCTTCTTAGGATTATTTGAATTTGGTTGTTGCTGGGTGGCTAAGGCTTTCTTAGAAGAGTTTCCAAGATTAAGAAGACCAAGATATAAGAGCTTTTCTTGTTCTCTTATTAAATATTCATAAAAGACATAAAAACGAGGGGACTTGTAGTCTTATCCTTGAGAAATAAAGGTTTCTCTAGTATAACGAAAGGTGGAAACAAACACAGAATATGTTGGTCCCAACTTAGTAAGAATGGAATAGATAAGGCTACCATATTCTTTCTTAACACCTTCCAGGAGAAGTATAAGGGTCTTGAACTTAGACAAAAAATCTTCAATGGAAGAAAAATTATTGGGGTCCAATGTAAGAAAATCATTTTCGAGTTGATGGGCCCTAATTTCATTTTTAATTCCAAAAACTTTAGTGAGTTGTTTCATTGCTTCATTAGGAGTATCAAGTTCTACGATATGGAATCTAAGATATGGAGAAATAGACATCCCTATCAATCCATGTGCTTGATCTTGCCTATTTTCCCATTTGGCTACCTTATCTTCATCTTGAGGTTTGGTTTCTTGGCCTGAGGCTATTATGTAAAGACCTTTACTTCTAAGTAAATCCACAATATAGGACCACCATTAGAAGTAGTTGGTGCTGTCAAGAATAACTTGGCATGGACTTTCCATTTTAACATAAACTGAAGTTGTAGATACTGAAACTAAGTGCTCCAATGGAAATATCTCAAAAAATTAAGCCGATTAAAAAAAAATGGCTCTGAAAACGGCTTCCGGATGAAGAAGTTATGGCTCTTTGAAGAAAAGTTGTTGAAGATGCCGACGAAGTGCGTGAATGTGCGGAAATGAATGATAATGTTATATTTAACCCCCCCCCTCCCCTCCTCTCCATTTCCAAACATAAATCTAATGGTAATTTATGAGCTACCCACTAAATTGTAACTTAAATAAAAGATAAAGAGACTTTAGAATTATAAGTTACTCACCTTTTACAATGGGTGAGAACACTTTTACATAAAGTAACTTTAAAACATAAGCTACATGTGCCTTTTGAAAAGTAACTCAACAAAAATAAAGAATTGAACCCAGTACCTCTATTCTCATAAAGTAACTTTAGACCAAGTGAACTAGTTTAAAAGGATAGTAATTTTTGAAAAAGAGAAAGTGTTTTTTTTTTTAGTCACTGAAGCTTTGAGGTGTGTGCTTACTTGAGGAAGCTCTTTTTTTGCCTACAAAAAAAAAAACCACAAAAGCCAACACGGACATACAAAAAAAACAAAAAAACCTTACTTTTGAAGTTAGCTTTACCCAGAAACTATAAATTTTCCTTATTGTTTCCGATTTCCCGAGATCACACTAAGGCATGGTAGAAAAGAGCATACGCATGAGAAAAATCCTTCCTTTTTGTTTATGATTTGCCCAGATCGCACAGAGTCATGGAGCAAAGAGAATATGCAGAAATGAAAGGTATATATCTGGTAATAAAAGCAAAGAGATAAATAAACCAAAATAAACAGAGAAAAAGTAACTAAAAACTACAAATAAACAATGTGTACCTCGAGATCTTAAAAATGACATAGCTAGGGCTACCAAAAACATTTTCACATGAAACAAAAGGGGTTCCTCACTGGAACAAATTCTCTTAACACAATAAAGTATTCCTCTCGACCCAAAAGAAGTCAGAAACAATAGATCTAGGAAACAACAGTCGGATACAGTTCTATCAGCTTTAGATTTGGATCACTAATGGATGCACCCTCAAATAGCTCTGATATCATCTAGGAACTTACAGGGTAAGTTCCTCAGGAAAAACACCAAAGGACACTGCTCACAAACGGATCACAGATCAGTACACCAATATTCTTGATGTGGTTAAAACCCTCAAAGAGGGAAACATTCCATGGCCTAAGTCAACGCGGCCATTTCAAGAATTTTATTAATAAAAGAATGAAAATTTACATAAGCTTCTCTCATGAATGGTTACCCTACAAATGATCCTCCATGCTCTTTAAATAGAGATCATGGACCAATAGGGTGTTAAGCAATAAATCAAGTGTCAGTAATATCGAGGAGAGAATCAACCGTCGGATCACTACATATCGCGACAGTCAGATTGTAAGTTACAAAAGTACATAGCAAAGAAAAACATTTTACCTAATTCTACACTAGACCAAGTTATATTCAACTATTTCCTCTGTGTCGGAATATCCTAACAATATAAGAGTTTATAGTATTAATATAAGGGTTCATATTCTTAGGGTATAATATTATTCATAGGGTTTGCAATATCAATCCTAGGGCTTATTAGTCCTTTGCATTTACAATATTAACCCTAGGGCTTCTTAGTCCTTTGGGTTTATAATATTAATCCGAGGGTTGGCTAGTACCTTGATTTATCATATTAACTTAAATATTAAATTAAATATTAATTAATTAATAAATATTAAATAAAATGAATGAATTAATAAATAATAATTAATTATTATTAATATTTATTTACTATTAATGATATTAATTTTAATCAACGAGAATTTTAATAATTGAAGTTTAATAATCTTAATTATTAATAGTAGTAATATTAATTAATATAAATTTGTTAATTATAATTAATAATAAATTATTAATGATTATTAACAAAGATTATAATAAATGAATTATTATTATTATTTTTAATAGTTTTATGTGTAATATTGTTATTATTTAATTATTAATCAATAATGATATTAAATTTAATCAACAACAAGTTTTAATAATCTTAATTAATAATAATAATAATAATTAATTATAAATTGTTAATTATCATTAATAATACATTATTATATATTATTATTATGATTAATCATAATTATTATCAATGTATAATTAATATTGTTTTTTATATTTTATATTAAATATATTTTTTTGTAATATTGTTATTATTTTTTATTAATTTTATATTTATTAATATGAGTATTAATGTTGTGATTAATTAGGTTGATAGGCTTTTCTTTTGAATCAGTGTATCTCACTTTTTCGTCTACCATTTTGGTATGACCATGAAAACTGTCTAACTATAGTTACGTGACATTTGTATAACTACAGTTACACATATATTTCGCCCACATCAAAGGGACTATAGATTTCCAGGAGATTCCTAGTGGACTATGCCAAGAAATTTGAATGCTAATCTCCGAAATAGGAGCAACAAAAAATCTGAAGCCCAACTATGTCCATCCACCTCTTGGGATTTCTTTCATCCTCCAGAGATCTAGATAATGTTCGCTGATGAGCCTCATCATTGGGTAATTATATGGGCCTTAATTCACCTCCTAGCTTATTCAAACCAACTTTTCTCACAACTTATTACATGTTTTTTATTACATTTTTTTATGAGATGAGTTAGAGTTGGATATTATGCCTAGTGGACTAATATGCATTGAATGTAGGATTGAAGGAGAAAAACAAGGAATTTTGGCAAAGACTAAGGTTAAAACTTGAATGGGACCAGGGAGAGGGATTGTAGGAGGTAAATCCTCCACATTTACTTCTCCCCCATTCAAATATTCCTCCATTTATCACACTAGCTCGAAGTGTAAGCAACCAAGTCACGAGGATTAGAAGGCAGACAAGCAAGTGAGAGACAAAGAGCTAGTTTATCTCGAGTTTGGGAGCCGAGCCTCCCTAATTTTAAGGAAGTCATTGGGGCCTTCAGTTGTATAAGTAGAGAAGTGTAGAGCCTCATTAGGATTCGAATTTTTGTTGTAAAACTCTAAGTTATTTTCAAGCTCTAGACTTGTGGAAGGTTTATTGATGTAATTTTTTGTTTTGGTAATAAGAATGAGTTTTGTTTTGAGCTAGCAATGAGTTAACTCAGAGGGCTGAAGCTCTTGGGTTAGGTCCCAACCCTAACAACCAAGGCTCCTCTTTCTTGTATCTGTATGCTTAGATTAATCCCATAGCTTCATTGTTAATTTGTCTTTAGATGTATTCTTCATTGCAAGTAGTGTAGATTGGATTGGTTGTTTATTAGTTTGCTTCCATTTGTGACTTACTTCAATAGCAGGTTAGCCGGGATAAAAGAAGCACCACAAGCCTGTTAGTAGGTGTCTTGGCCTCATTTCCTCCCTTTGGGATCATGATTTGAGGAAGGGACCCTTATGCAGCCCAAAAAACATAGATTTTTATTTCTTGTATGAGCTTTAGAGTTTACTGTATTTAAGTTAGCATTTGATCAGTTTTTCAAAGTAGGATTCCATTAATATCTCTTTTATCTTCATTCTTGCAGTAGATCTCATCCATGCTTTCTGTTATCACAAAACCAATACTGATGGCTGCTAATCAGTAAGACCTTATGTAACTGTTTCAGACCAGACTTTTAGCTAGGGATTAGCCTCCCTAACTTGAGAGGGCTCTCTCAAAACAAACTACTGATTTATCTTTAGACACAGAGAGGGCTAACTCTTGAAATGAAAATTTAATAAACATACTGGTTGGACAGACAGCATAACATTTCTTCCATTGGGCTCATGGAGTCAAACATCTTTCAGTAATCTATTAACTGTTCATTCATAGAAGCCAAGGCATGTAATGTTTAAACATTCAAGACATTCATCAAATAACCATCAACTCGTAAGTAAACACAGGAAGTCTGAGCACTAGGTGAATTCAGAGTGATTGTGTACTTAAAGA
>APFE031287716.1:10841-115136 GCA_000404065.3 Pinus taeda | reverse complement strand
GGGGCTTGCTACTTGTTGGCGTGTTGGGGTAAACAAACTTGATGTGTTTTTTTTTTTATCTCGCAGTTGGAGTCTATGTAATAAGAAAGAAATTTGATAACTTGAAAAAAGTGGTAGCTTGACAAATGTTATAGAGAAAAGATTAATCTCTCCTACCTTGACAGAACTCATTGTCAATATCAACACCTACAAGAACTTTGTTGTGGAATATTATCAAAACTAATAGAAGGATATGAAAGAGTGTATTGTAAGAACCTTGACAAACTCGCCCACTGAAACTTGGAACATTGTTTGTATGAAGAGAAAATTATGCTTCTTTTTCCAAACATGTATGTTAGTATATTACAGTTTAATGAATATGTATTCTTATTATCATATATGGTTTCATACTTTAAAAAAACATTCGCCAAGACTTCACAATGTTTTATTATTCAGTAAAATATTTGCCAAGATGTTACAAGATTTTATAATTCAGTGAAAGATTCTCTATCATTGTACAAGATAGTATAATTTGGTGAGATATTCGTCAAAAAAATTATATATACATATTATATTATTAATAAAATCGCCTCCCATTTTTCCTACGTATCATGGGGATTAGCCCATTTATTATACATATAAATTTAGGGTGGTTCTTAAAATTTTCCCTACCCATGCTCCTTGGAATTAACTAGGCCATTGATATGAATGGAGTCATCAACGTAAAGAAAATAAAAGTTTTTTTCGAGAGGAAATCGCTTTGGTTTGTAGTACTGTTGGACCCTGTGAAAGGAATGCACTATACCAAACCGGTCCCTGACTATGAAAAAAGTGATGATGACTTGGATCAGATTTACAAAATAACTGCATGAGATCAAGACTAGATTAATCCAACAACTAATGGATAGATTTCATGGGACCTGGAATGTTCCTGTAACTCGGATTCAGATGAAGAACTGGAGCATTGGAAGAATAGGTTGCACGAAGTATCCATGCCGCGCTGCAACATGATGACTAAGTCGTTGCATTGTGTGTCATCATAGGTAAGAAATTTACGCTATTATGATGGTTTAACTGATGTAGATAAGTTTTTGGATGCCTTTGAACGATAGGTCCCTCAGGATCATCACTTCCAAGTACTGGATTTGGCACTGTGCACTATGGTTGCATGATGGTGGGGTATGCACAATGAAAACTTTGATGAGTGGTGAGATTACAAAAGGATGATGAGGTTGCGATTTGGTTGTCCTAAAATTTGACTGAACGAGAAGCACGATGGGAGAAATGATCTGCATGATCATTTATCGAAGTGGACTAAAGTTTATGGAATGGAGCTGCAGTCGGATCAGGTGAACTTATTCTGTCATACTTTGGATACAATCCCTATGAATTGGTACCTAGAAACGGAGCTCCGCCATGGCACCACAGAGTGGGATATATTAAGGGAGGAATTCTTAATGACCTTCAGTTTTGAAGATTGGTTCAAATGCATTGATGAAGCTCTGCAGGTGGTTAAGGCAGCGATCTTCAAAATTCCGTAGGATCGTTTGGAGTTGGTGCAACCTAATTGGAGCACACAACTGTGCCATGCCCTGGAATGCTATAATTTCACCACTGAGGGGGAGGATGAAGATCTATGAAATATCAATATTCTAGAGGCAGAATGCCATCGTGAAGTTGAAGGCTCGTAGATAGAGAACCAAGACATCAGTGTGCCATTGAAAACCAAGCAAGTAAACATTGGTAGTGAGGCAGAGCCAAAATTTGTGAAGATTGGGGACTACTGGGATGATACCACAGTGGATAAAGTTGTTGAGTTACTATGCGAGTACCAAGATCTTTTTCCTACGAAGTTTTTGGACCTGAAGGGCATCATAGGTGACTTGGGTGTGATGAAAATCACTTTGAAACTGGATGCAGAGCCTATTAAGTAGAGGTGGTATCACCTTAATCCCAAGTACAAGGAGAAGGTCCACTTGGAGTTGGATAAGATTCTTGAGGCAGGCATTATCGAACCTATGGAGGAAGCTAATTGGGTGAGCCCGATGGTGGTTTAAGAAAATAAATAGAAGGGAGAAATAAGGATTTGAGTAGATCTTAGGAAAATTAATGATGCCTACATCAATGATCCTTTTCCAACATTGTTTACTGATGAGGTATTGGATAACGTTGGAGGGTAGAAGGCCTACTCCTTCACGGATGAAATTTTGGGATACCATTAGATCAAGATTGAGCCAGAGGATAGGAGCAAAACAACCTTCACGACTGAATGGGGTTATTTTCAGTATACTGTCATGCCATTTGGACTTAAGAATGCACCTGCAATATTCTCTCGCGTAGTTATAGCAGTGTTTAAGGAGTTTTTCAAGTTCTTGGAGGTGTATTTTGATGACTAGATGGTGTTTAGTTTAGTAAAGTTCCACGTCGAAAGTCTGCGCCTGATGCTAGATATGTATCACAGATACCAGATTGTGATGAACCTGAAGAAGTGTCTATTTTGTGTCCCCTTTGGGATCCTGCTAGGTCATGTGGCGTGCAAGCAAGGGTTGATGGTGGACCCTACCAAGATCGCGGTGATCATAAATTTGGAGGCCCCGCGATGTGTCAAACAACTATGTGCAACGCTTGGGCATACAAGATATTACAAAAAGTTCATCAAGGCTTATGCTCAGATTATCATGCCCATGGGGAAACTACTAAAGAAGGACACTACATTATGTTGGGATGAAGAATTTCAACATATTTTGGATGTATTGAATGAGAATATGGTCACTACGCCGATTTTGGTCTTCCCTAATTGGAAAAAGGAATTTCATTTACATGTTGATGCCTTGTGCCTTGCGTTGGGAGCAGTGCTAACACAGGCCAGTGAAGGAGAGATGGACCACCCTATAGCCTTCATGAGCAGGATATTATAAAAGGCTGAGAAGAACTATTGAAGGATAGAATGTCAAGGATTGGCTATGGTGTATGCACTTCAAAAGTTCAGGTAGTACTTTTTGGATGAACATTTCAAAATGTACACAGGTCATTGCGCCTTGAAATACCTGGTCAATAAGCCTGTGTTGGGGGGAATATCTGTCAATGGTTACTGCTATTCTAGGAGTATGAATTCAAAGTGATTGTTAAGCCAGGTAGGTTGAATGCAGGTTCTAACCATCTGACATGGATTGAGATAGGAGAGGAGCCTACTAATTTGGAGGAAGGTTTACCTGATGCGCAACTCTTCGTTGTGGACGTAGCAAATAACCACTTTGCAAATATTATCCAATTTTTGACTACATGAACGATATTAGAAGGACATACCAGTCAGTAAAAGAAGTTAGTAGTGCACACAATGGATTTATTAGTGATTGTAGGACATTTATATAAGATGGGTTCAAATGATATATTACGACGGTATGTGCCAGATTTCGAACAGAACAACATCCTCGCTGAAGCTTGTGGAGGAGCTGCAAGAGGACATTATGTAGGAATAGTGACAACACAAAAGATTTTGCACGCAGGCTGTGGTGGCCTACGCTGCATAAATATTCTAAAGCATATTGTAGAATGTGAAGGCCACTGCAGAGGGATGAGTTTCCATTGAATCCTCAAGTATCATTGCAGCCATTTTAAAAATGGGTAATTGATTTTGTTGGGCCAATTCAACCCCCAAGAAAGAAGACAAGTGCGTGCTATATCATCACCACAATGGAGTATCTAACCATATGGGTGGAGGTGTGATCAGCAAAGTATTGTACAGTGGCTACAACCGTAGAGTTCTTGTTTGAGTACGTGTTAACCAGATTTGGCTGCCCAAAAGTGTTGATGAGTGATCAGGGTACGCACTTCCTAAATGAAACAATCAACACGTTGACTAAAGAGTTCAAGTTTTATCATCAGAATAGCACACCTTATCATCCTCAGGCTAATGGAATAATTGAAGCCTTTAATAAGATCTTGGAGAATGCGTTGATGAACATTTGTATTGCACAATGGAATGATTGGGTTGTGCGCGTACCTGCAGAGCTATGGGTATACAAGACTACTTTCAAGAAGCCAACATGTTAGACACTTTTTAGATTGGTCTATGGCATAGAAGGTATGATACTTATGGAATATATCATGTCTAGTCTACGCATAGCAGCTTTCACAAGTATTATTGACCGCGAAGCCTTGGAAGAACGACTCACACAGTTGATGGAGCTTGAACAAGATAGATTCTTGGCAGGATTCCATTAGCAAGTACATAAGGAGAGCGAAAAAGCATGGAAGGACCGACACATCAAGAAGCACATGTTCAAGGTAAATGACTTGGTCTTATTGTATGATAGCAAGTTCACTAAGTTTCCAGAGAAATTTCAGATGTATTAGCTTGGGCCCTATGTTATCAAAGAGATTACAAATGGAGGCGTAGTTTAGCTCGTGAAGCTGAATGGAGAACATTTTTTGGGAAGGGTGAATGATAGCCGATTGAAGCCATATACAGGGGATCCGTCTCAATGACTATCTGATGGAAGGAAAGTCTTAGTGCTCTAGGCAGTTGCAAGGGAGCGCGAGACTATAAACTACACTACGCACAAGGAGTTGTGCTCCAAAGGTAGGTACCATGTAGCACAATAGGAAAGTGACTGTTGGAGTCATTGCTCATGACTTGACAGCCATCAGAAAGTTAAAAGGAGTGGGCTAGTGGCATTTAAGGCCAAAATATTTGAAGATATACCACCAAAACAACAATAATGATCGAGTTTTGGTGGGAACGGTGGGATTTGAATTTAAAAACCCCTATAAAATACTCGTGCCAGTCCAACAGAGAACACTTTGCAAACTTAGAGTTTTTGAACTGTGCTTCCAGTTGCTTATGAATCGCTTTTTCTTTGAGGATTTGGTCGCGAGCCTGAAATTTGCCAATTTACCAGAATTGAATCATAAGTTTATCCTTGACACCATGTTAGGTCCTAGCCCTGCTGAGACTATGAGAACTGGGGGATATGTTGTGTCAGAAGGAGCTACTCCAGAGGTTGTGAGTGTGGAAGCTCTAGCGCTTGTCGAAAGGAGCTACTCCAGAGGTTGTGAGTGTGGAAGCTCAAGGACTTGTTGCTATGGTGCTAAGGTCATTGAGGTCGAAGCCTACACTTATTAGAGAAACCCAGAAGATGAAGAAGGATAAGAAGAAGAAGCTGGTGCTGGTGCACGAGTCACCCAGGAAACATTCTTTGACTCAAAAGTAGAAGGAAAAGTAGCCCGAGAGGGTTGTCAATTTGGAGGCTGAGGAGGGACAAGGCACCAAAGACATAGACATCGAGGGAGTATAGACATTTACTAAGTTACCTGATTACATCCCTCTGTGAAAAGGGAAGAGAAAGGTCACCAAGGACCCAAATTCTGACAAGTTCTTCATCTCTACTCCCCTGCTGCCGAAGCAGGTTCCCTTTGAAGGTTTATGCCTCACACGAATCCCCTTGCTGAAGATGGATGATTGGGATCTGGTGGACTGTGAGAGGTTCTCGCACCTAGCCATTGCAAATTACATGAAGTGTGTTTACTACCAGAATTCAGGTGTCACCGAGTTGGAGACGGTGGAATGGATATGTTGTAGCTTATATTGTGTTTGAGGTTTATTTATTAGTTATATCACTATCGGGAGTTCAAACTCAATAAAACTCCTTTATATTCTTTACCCTCCACGAAATGTCTAAAAGAAATGAAATATTTTGTTTATTATATATCGGCATGGATAAAGGAAGAAGTGTAAAAGAATTGGCCCCAAAGTAGCCAAAGTTGCTATACAAACAAATCAACTCATTATATAAATGGTTATATAGAACTAGACTCTCTCTCTCTTCTCTCTCTCTCTCTCTCTCTCTCTCTCTTCTATATATATTATATATATATATATATAATATATAGTATATATATATATATATAAGTGTATATTGAAACGAGAAGAAAATAAAGAAATATATTAGATTTACAAAGGAAACACGTGTTAAAACATATATAGCCAGACCTGAAATATATACATTGTATTTAAAAGTTCGACGGGTCCACTGTATCAAAAATCCCTTTATATACATGCATATGGGTTCCGTCGATTGTGATTTGCGATTGCTGGCTGGACCCAAAAGCATATATATTATGTTTTATAATTGCGGCGGGTCCGTCGTATCGCACAACATATTATCTATATCTATTCTATATCTATATCTATATCTATATCTATATCTATATCTATATCATATCTATATCTATTCTATATCTATAATATATATATATATATATATATATATATATATTAAAGCGCCGATTGTGATGAGCGATTGGGTTCCGGACCTGATAGTTTATATGCTATATTTTATATAACTCAGTGCGTCCGTCTTATCGTGGGTTGTAAAGGTTTTATTAATATAGCAAAAGCCACATAGTTTTATATTCATTTCTATTATAAAGGATTATAATAGAAAGGCCAGACTCGAAGCATATATATATTATAATTAAAAGCCCCAGCGGGTCGACAAGGCATATTAAAAGGTAGATTTCAAGTTATAAGGTAGGTTTTCGGGTGGAGCAAAAATGGTAAATGGTTTTATTGGAACTCACCCGATCCCACTTATCATTCAACACGTATCAGCTAGGTGGAGAGAGGAAACTGCCCATTTCGGGTCGGTATTCTCTGGGTTTATGTCCCACATGAAACCTTTACAGACTGTCTGATTTGAAAAGCGCAGATCTATGGTAGGGATGTATTGGCGGAAAGGTATGCCTCGATAGTTGTGCAAATCCCACATTAGAAGCGGAAAAAACATGATTTATGGTATATTTTCATTATTAATAGAAAAGCGCAGATATGAAGGAATTATGCGTAAGTCCAACATTATGTTAATGCAATGTTGAAAAGGGACGATTGTGATTTGCGATGCGAATTCAACGGAGTGCTGAAAAGGCAGATCCGATGGATTTATGAAGCAGACTTAATACTTTTTCAGTTCTGCTATGTGTTAATTTTTCTTGGTAAAGGGGAAAAATCAATGTTAAAGCCGAGTCTAAAGACAAGGCAGATGGGCATGTTTTCTTTATGTTTTGACCAATATAAGCGCATTCGATATATATGAAAGCCCTAGTCTTCACACAAGTCAAAGTTTAATGCAGTTAATTATGGTTTAAGTGGATTAAGCATTATTAAAGCATCTACAGAAGAAACTCAAGAGCTTATTAACAGAGCAAGCAAGAAATTATCATCCTCTTCCAAATTCAGTTATGTTCTTGTTATTTCATATTCTTTGAGGTGTCTTTTACCCTTTGTAAAATCCTATAATAGTTTTTAATTCAGATATTTAGAGAAACAATTTTAGTAGTTTGACAGTTTCAGAGATCAACAACTGTTTCATAATGTATAAGAAGAAGAAAATTTACAAAGAAAGGGTTGGTTGTTGGAATTTTGGAGAACTCAGAGACTAGGCCACTGAATTCCTGATATCATCGTTGATTAATGAAAGAACAAAAGTTTCCATGAGTTGTTGCATATAATTTTGTAAGCTTCTCTATCTTGTGTCATGCTATGTTTTCTTCTTTTCAATTATAGTAATGAAGCTGCTAGTCTTTATTTGCTTATGTAGATAAAGTTAAAATTACTTAAAAGAGCGCTCCTATACATGAAGTCCTCACTTCCTTTATAAGTGATAGATAATAGTTTCTGTGAAAGACCAACATATTGTCTATGATTTAGTTCTCATTATCATAGTTCCCCTAAGTTACAGATAGTAGTTTTTGTGAAAGATCAACATACTATCTTTAACTTATCCTTCAAACTTTCTTCATTCATCATTTATATCTATCAACAAATGGCATAATGACCTTTCTTGTGGAAATTATAGCATTCAATATGAGATAAAGATTAGTCATTCCTTCCTTTATGATTTTGAGATGGAGGCTTCCTTGATGAACCTCCTTTTCCCTTCTTCTTTTTGTAATGAGTGCTATATGTAGCGGTCTCTCCCTCTTCATGCTTTTGAATCCTTCCTCTTGCTATCATCTTCGATTATTCTTGATTAAGATTCCCAACAGTTTCATCAAATGACGGAAGGACAATGTTGTTTCTTATTGTAGTAATGGAGGTTTCTCAAATAGAAGGGAGACCTCTAAGAGTCACAACTAATAGTTCCCTGTCAGGGAAATTTTCTCAAACTCTCTACAATTGATCTCTAAGGCGAGATATCCTCATAATGTAGGATTGAACAAATTCTCCTTTTTACAACTTGGTTTCCTTGAGATGATATTTCAAGGTGATGATCTCATTCAAATTGGTGATTTCATACATGTCGTCTATCTTCTCATACATTTCTTTAGCCTTTCTTAAATTCCCAACATATGCAAGTAAATGATCCTGTAAACCATCAACTATAATTTTCTTTGCTTTGGACTCACCTCTCTTGTACCTATTTTTGAGGGAAGCGAAAGCATTTTTTGGAGGCTCAGGCATCCCTCCTTAAATGTATTCCAGCACATCATTGTTGTCAGCTATGATCTCCGACCTGGCTTTCCATGCAACAAAATCTGATGCATCACGCAACTTTTCATGCTCCTTGAAGGTAGAGGAAGACATATTGAACTTGACTAGGAAATATTCTTTATAATAATGAGGGATTGAATGCTTTTATTCTTTTCGGCTTGTCCTTCACCTCATCTCCAATACCATGTTAAATTTTTAGATTTTTCTATGTTTTTTCAATTACTTTAGCCCAATTCACATCATTTAACAATGCATCCAATTATTAGCAATGTATCTAATCATAAAATGTAGTAGCAGATAGAACAATATATATGCAATGAAAAAGAAGACAACAACATAACCATAAGAGACAGTATATTGATCCAAGACGAGGGAAAAACCCCACAACGGGGAAAACCCTTTCAAATATTGTTCTTTATTAGATCATCATAAAAAAAAATTAGCAGAGAGTACAATGAGCTCAATACATAAATTTGCAGCAAAGATTTACATAATGGACTACAAAACTACAAAATAGTAGAGAGAAACCCTTGATCCATCAAACCATTGAAGCCAATTGAAGGCAAATGTCAAACCCTATATCAAAACCCTGGATGCTCCCAGCAAGGCAAACTGTGTGCATTTGAAACTTCCTGGATGCTCCCTTAGCTACTGTGTGAGGGCGTATGTGTCTGAACTAAACACTCCCAAGACAAATGTATGCATTATTTCGAGGTCAAACTGGCGCAAAATTTCTCCAAACCCCCAAACACTCTCTTCTAGTTACTGTGCATGCATCCGGGACTGCCTGGACACTCCATTGACCACTCTGTGCAAGCGTCCCGAAACCAACACCATCTGGTCTACTTCAGAAACCCTAAACACTCCCTTTGTGAGTGTCTAAGACTTCATGGACGCTCTCTTAGCCACTGTGTGAATGCGTCTAGGGACGAAAAATATCATATACATGTCTACATCGAAGGAACATAAACCTTAGATCTGTGTGATCTTCACCCCTGTAATTTTGGACCCTTGCATGAACTTCCTCCATCAGACTTGTGCAAACCAAGAAAAAATAAGGGAGTAGAAGATGGATTGATCATTTTTTCTAAATGAGCTTGAGGTATCTTATATTTATAGGCTTCCATGAGGTTCCACTTGGGGTTGAGGCCTACCTATCCAATTTTACATGTACTTAGGGCCAACCTATTCCATTATACATGAGTGTATAGAATAATGCAAAAATAAACTTCCGCTTGTCCACATAGGATGATATTGAGGTCAATTTTGGTCCTCTCAAAAAGAGTAATTTAATGCAATCATAATCTCATTCATTTGAGCTATCCAAGGTTGAATTTGACCCTAGTTTCAAAAATTGACACATTTTAATGGCTCCCTTCCTTTATCATTACCACCTTTAACACCCTTCACTTGCTTAGGCCCAACATGGAGTTGAATGGATGTTTTTTCTACCTGGTTATTGTTTTTAATCTAGTTCCAATTCAAGATACTCTTTCCTAGTGGTCTAAATGACCCAAACTTCCCACTTTTTCATCCAGGGTTCACTTAGTACCTCTTCTTGTTAGGATAATTCTTTGAGTTCTCATTCTTCTATTTTTGCTGCTAACAACATACTTGGGCCTTTTGAATGAATTCATCCATTCTTTTTTGGTTTTGATACTCAATCCTCTCCTTTAAAGAGTGTGGAAGGAAACTCAGAAACTGTTGTACTTTTTCTTTTTCATCTTTCAAATAAGGTACATAACGTATTAGGTAAGTAAATTTATTGACCAACTCATCTATGGTCATTTGGCCCAACCTCAACTCCTGAAATTACTTAGCTCTATGATCAAATTATCATTCAATCAAATATTTTTCCTTGAATAACCATTGGTGCCTTTCCCATTCAACCACTCTCCCCTCTAGATTATGCATTATCCTCATTTCTTCCCACCACAGGTAAGTCGTCCCTTGCATCTAGTAAGTAGATAACTTGGTTTTTAATTCAATGGAATAATCATAAACATGAAAATATCAATTACTATTTAATAAAAAAGCTTCAATAGCTTCTTCTTTTTCCCCATGAAAGGTTGGGGGTCGAATGTTTCTAAACTCCCCTTGTAGATCTACTTTTGATTTCTTTTTTGCTTTAAACTGAATTTTTGAATAACTATGCCCTTCCCCACCTTTTGACCTTTCCTCTTGAATGTTTTATGATTTGTCTCCAAACTTTGTTTTATATATTTCACCATGATTTCATTCATCTCTCACCATCTCCATAGTCTTGGGATTTTATTTCTTTGTTATCTTTTTTGAGAGAATTTCATGTTTTGCACTAGCTTACAAAAGTTTTTCATCGCTGGCTTGTAATTGCATTAATTTTGTTTGTAGAATTTTCATCATATGTATTATTTTAGTATTTAGTGCTTGGGTCTGTTGTCCAAAATTCACATAAATCTCATCTTCACCCATGTGGGTTTATCTTGGTTCTTCGTCCATTGATAACTTTATCACAATTTTTCTAGTTTTGATTTTTTTGTTTTCTATATGAAAATATCAATGATTATTAATCACCGTGATTGGCTCATGGTCTCAGTTCTGCAACCTTGCTCTGATACCATATGTCACATCTCTCCCTTTATTACTAATTTTTTTTTTTCCGAACCATGAATTCATTAAATTACTTTCCTTATTCTTTTGTCAAATATTTAAGCATTAACAATTTATGTCTAATTCCACTAAGACATTTTCAACTTAATAATCACAATTAAAAAAAACAAATTCCTCTTAAATTATAACTATATACACAATCCTTTATTTCTCATTTTCTTTCTCATTGTTACCATACAAAATATTGAAGTTTTCTCCAACTTAAATATATAGGCCTTTTTCTAACCTATATGTATATATTGTGAAAATCTTAATATTTTCATTTATATTTTCTCTCGCCGTAGACTAACTAGCTAGAGGAATTGCTCAGAAAGATATAGAAATTCCAGTTATATTTAGAGAAAATCCAACAAATATTATTGTAAATCCAAGTTATAGTTGTTAAACTTAAAAATTTTAGGTGTCCTCGAAGTTTTTGATGGTGCTAAATCCATTTCCACCATCAAAAACACGATTCAAACACTGTCTCTACAAGATTTTTTGAATTTTTTTTGCCTGGATTCCGACCACTTTTAGCCATTCGGGAAATTCATCTGACTCGTTAGAGGACTCTCTCTCTCTATCTCTCTCTACCTTCACAACCTTATCTTACCACTTATGCATTGTCCTAGATTTCGGCCACTTTTAGCCATCCGGGCAATTCCTCTGCCTCTCTCTCTCTCTCTCTCTCTCTCTCTCTCTCTCTCTCTCCCTTACTGATTCTCAATCTCTCACTTGCCACTCTCTCTCCACCTTTCTCTATTTATGCCTTTCTTCCCCTTCCAAATCCATCTCTCTATCCTCCTCTCTCTCCTCTCTTTCAAGTCCTCTCTATTTTTCCTTCCTCTCTCTCCTCTTCTCTCCCACCTCCCTCTATCTCTCTCCCCATCATACACACTTTCTCTCTCCACCCTTCAACTCTATCACTATCTCCCTCCCTCCATCCTTCTCCCTCTCCCCCTCTCTCCCCCCTCCATATCTATGTCTTTGTTTCTCTCTCTTCCCCTTCATTCCCTATGTTTATCCTCCCATTTTCTCTCCCTTCCCTCATCTCCTATCTTCCTCGTTCCATCTTCATATATCCATTGTGACTCCCTCTCTCTCTCCACCTCTATCTCTCAATGTATTTTCTCTTGACTCCCTCCCTTCCCCCTCCATGTCTATCTCTCTCCCTCCCTCTCTCCCCCTCCTCCCTCTCTTCGTTTCTCTCTCTCACTGTCTCTCCCACTTTTATGTCTCTCTCCCACAGTCTATTTCTGCTTTCATCTCACTCTCTTTCTTAAATATGATCTCATTGTATTATATTTAAGAAAGTATCTAAAAAAAATAAAAATAAAAAATAAAAAAAACATAATTGGTTGTAAAATATTAAACCTATATTTTGGATCAATCATGTTAAATAAAATACAATAATAAAAACTTAAAAGAATCATGCACTATCTTTCCTCTATCATTGTTAATCACTTTTCTTTCTCACTTCGCTTGGATCCTTGGTTAAAATGCATCTATCGTGGTTCTTTGTAATATTATTTTTATTATATAAATTTCACATATGTATATATAAAAGTATTCTCATTTTTTAATTTATTAACACCTCCATTTAATCTCTATGGGAATATTGTTAGTAGTCATGAGCATGGAGGGTTTAGATATACCTCAAAATTTATTTAAACCTTTTTCTCTTAGATTTAATTAAAAAATGTTATAATATTAAATTAAGGTAAATCATTTGTAAAATATTTTGGTCTTGAAATAAGTTATGGTTTTTGGGCATGTGATATTCATAAGTCATGGTATTGCCCCATGCTATTGTAACATAATAATTAAAAGCCTAGTTCCATAACATAATAATGAAAAGTTTAGATGGGTATTGATAAACCATGGAGGTTACAGGAAGAGGAGAAAAAACGTGCAGAACTAGGGTTTGTAGCAGGATTTCAATGTTGGGCACCATGGAGGGGCGAGAAGGGGGGAGTTCCACTCCCTCCTACAGTCATGTAGTCTCAAACCGCTTCAAGAAGCCCATGGAAGCAGAAACCGGGTTTACAGAAAGAGGAAAACATGAAAACAACAAAGCACAGAGGCAGGCAGAAACATAAGAGGAAGTTAGAAGAGAGAAGCGTATAGGAGTAGACAATCATAAATCTGACCCCAAAATTTGGATAGGACCATGTAAACCTAGGGCATCCATCACACCCCGAGTGGTGTTAAGTGATCCAGTGCTACAGGCGCATAGGGAGCACATGGCGACTTATGCAGTGATATGAAAATTCATGGGGTTATGGCTAACGGACAAGGCTCTACACCCATGGATAAAGAACTAATGGAAACCTAAGGGAGAAACAAATCTACACCTTGGATCCAAGGGTTTCTTCACAGTTGTGTTTACAAACCTAAAGGATAAAGACAGGGTGTTTGAAGGAGAAGCTTACTTCTATGTGGCTACAGGCCTCTATATGCAGCCCTGGGTGATGAACTTTGTCCCGGAACGAGAAACATTTACATCGATGCTAGTATGGATAAGACTATATTCCCTACCTCTAGATTGTTGGCTACTAGAATCATTAAAAGCCATAAGTAATAAACTAGGGCATTTTTTAAAAATATCAGAGGTCACGTTACGTGTAAAATATACCTCCTTTTCCAGAATATGAGTGGAAATGAACCTTTCTAGGGCTTTTCAGGATGAAATAATTCTAGAAGTATATGATGAATAATGGGTGTAAGCGGTGGACTATGAGCATGTACCCTTCAGATGTCATAAATGCCATGAACATGGGCACCTCTTCAGAGACCACCCTTTAAATAAAATGGAGAGTAGTATCAAAGCAACCTCAGGTAAAGAGACTGAAAGCTTTACCAAAGTGGGAGGCAGAGGAAAAGGAGGGAGAAAGAACCAAAAAAAACTATGAGGAAGCGCAACCTAGTCATAATAGGTTCAAGGTATTAGAAGAAGAAGAGGGGGATGAAAGAGCGAATCAAGTAATGAATGACAATCCTATAGAGAAGGAAAAGGATGACAGCATGGAGGATAGACCTGATAAAAGCCAATAAAAGGAGGATCAACCCAGCACTATGGAACTTTATAGGGACCAAGAGATGACCCCAAGCGAAGTGGGAACAGAGATCATGAACTGTAGGACATACTAGAAAGGGAGCATCTCGATCTAGATAAGTTCTTGGAGGAAGGAACCACCAAAGGAGTGTATTCGCTACCTCAAGATGAATTAAATAGAGTAGAACATCTCTTCCTCTGGATAACCCAAGCAAAGAGTTCTGGGGTCAAAAGAAACCATGATAGTCAGGATAACGGAGGGATTAAAACTATGGAGGCAATAGTGGGACAAGCTCCTGAGAACCAGGGAAGGAAAAGAGGAAGAAAAAACAGAATGAGTTGCTGATAGAATGTGGAAAACTCATGAGAAACTCAGGTAAGATGAAAGACCTAACTAGTTACTCATTTACAAATCTTTCTTAATGAAGCTTACAACATGGAATATTAGGGGTCCAGGAAGTAAAAGGAAACAAGGAAATCTCAGCAATAGAATGAAAGAAGAAAAGCCAGATATGGTATTTATCCAGGAAACAAAATTTTCTATAGAGAAAATAAGAGAGATACATAGCAAATGGCTTATTAGGTATGAATATCTAGAATTTAAAGCAAACAACGTAGGAGGAGGAATTATCACACTTTGGAACCCTAAGAAACTTGGAATCCTAGATGTTGAATCATCCAGGAACTACCTATCATTGGTCATCCAACATTTGGGGGACGAGGAAGTTTAACTGATCACAAATGTCTATGGTCCAAAAAAGCTTGAAGACAAATTCAAGCTTCTATCCTCACTGGAGGAGCTAACAGAGAGACATCTAGCCATCCCCTGGGTTCTGGAAGGGGACTTTAATATGATCAGATCTCTTCCGGAAAAAAAAGGTGGGACCAGATCTCTAGGCAGAGATTCCATAGCATTTCAGAACTTCATAACCAACATGAGGCTAGTAGATACAGAACCCAATAATGGTATCTTCACCTGGAATAATAAAAGGGGAGGGGCTTCTCAAGTGGCCTCTAAACTAGATAGATTCATTATCTCTAAGGACCTTATCCTCTTAGGCCTTGACTTGTTAGCTATGATCCTCCCTTTTGGAGGCTCGGATCACTGGCCTATTCAATTAGAAGTGTCCTTTATAGGAACTCCAAGAAACAAACCTTTCAGGTTTGAAAACATTTGGCTTACCCATCCTAACTTTAACAACAATATTGAAAAATGGTGGACAGAAGATTTGAATGATTAGGGTACTAAAATGTTCCTTCGGTAGCAGAGACTAAAACACATCAAACTCAAGCTTAAATATTGGAATAAGAATGAGTTTGGCAATATCTTCGAAGCTAAAAAATTAGTTGAGGGGAAGCGACAGGAAATTACCCAGGAGCTCATCTCAAAGGGATTCACCGAGGAAGGTAATAAACAAGTTGACTCGTTTCAACAGGATTGGGAAGGCTTATGTAAGCAAGAGGAAATCTTCTGGAAACATAAATCGAGGGTACAATGGTTAAAGGAAGGAGAAAGGAATACAAGGTTTTTTCACAAGTCTACCATGGATCGTAGGTCTCATAACAGGATTTTAAAACTGAAAGATATGAAACGAAAACAACTCAATACCCACAAAGAAATAGAATCGGCTCTGGTTCAAAATTTCCAAGGCATAGCAAAGGAACCTCTCATAAACAGATCACAATTCATCAATGAGTTCACTAAGCACATTCCCAAGCTTGTGACGAGAGAAGACAATTATAATATTAACAGGCCAGTGAATGAAGAGGAGGTCAGCGAAGTCATCAAAGAGATGCAAAATGGGAAAGCTCCAGGCCCGGATGGTTTCAATGTTGACTTCTTCAAAGCATGCTGGAACATAGTCAAGCAAGATATCCTAGAGGTGGTGGAGGACTCAAGGAAAAACAAAATTGTTCTGAAGGAGCTTATCACCTCTTTCATATCCTTGATTCCAAAGAAGGAAAATGCTATGACACCAGATAGATTTAGACCCATAGCATTATGTAATGTGGTGTACAAAATTATTTCCAAAATAATTGCAAACAAGCTTAAGCCCCTTCTTCCAACCCTATTGTCTGAGGAGCAAACTGGATATGTGGGAGGTAGACAAATTCTAAACAATATCATTCAAGCTCATGAGGTGGTCCACTCACTTAAGAGCAATAAGCAGGCAGGTATGACCATACAACTTGATCTAGAAAAGGCTTATGATAAGCTAAGTTGGCATACATTAGGGAAGTACTAAAAGCATATGGATTTGACCATAACTGGATAAGATGGGTAATGGCCATTGTTACCACCTCAAGATTTTCAATACTACTAAATGGCTCACCATCCAAAACCTTTAAGCCTTCAAGAGGACTCAGACAAGGAGATCCGCTCTCACCCTTCCTCTTTATTCTCATGATGGAAGGGCTAGGAAATGCGATCAAAGTTGCCAAAGTAGAAGGAACAATTCACGGTCTTAAACTCACCCTGAATGGGGATGCTTTGACTCATCAAAAATTTTTGGACGACACCATGCTCCATGGTACACCTATGGTCAAAGAAGCTCAGGCCTTCAAACAAATCTTGAAAGACTTTGCTATGGTTGCGGGTACTGAGGTAAGCCTTACCAAATCAAAGATTTTCTTTTTTGATATTGATATTTCTATTTAAAGAAACTTCACTAGAATTCTAGGTTTTCAAAGAGATCTACTACCCTCAAAATATTTGGGAGTTCCTCTAAAAAACAAACCTTTAAGCAAGATAGTTTGGGAGCCTGTCATTAGACTCCAGGATAGAATCCAGAAATGGATAAACATGTCTTTGAATTTGGCAGGACGATTAGTGCTTACAAAAGCAATCATACAAACTATTCCCATCTTCATGTTTTCAGTACCTCCAACTCTAAATGAGTTATGTAACACATTAAATATCCAAAGAGATTTTCTTTGGGGCAAAGGGGAAGAGAGAAGGAAATGGGCTTTGGTAGCCTGGGAAAAGATCTGTAAACCTAAGACACATGGATGTTTGTGACTTGATGACCCTAAAACCCTAAAGAAAGTTTTGGAGGCAAAACTATGGTAGAAATGGTTAAAGGAATCGGCTGCCCCTTGGGCCAAGGTACGAAAACAAAAATATGCAAACAATTGGCAAGAAAGGGAGCACATCAGAATGTCTCAGATCATCAAAGGCTCCCACATTTGGAACAAAGCTTGGGAGAATAGAGCTATTGTTCAAAAACACAGTTTCTAGGAAATGAGAGATGGAAACCTTGCTTGGTTTTGGGAAGATAATTGGCAACATGAACCAAAACTGTTGAGAGAATATTTTGACAATCTTAAGAAGGATACTGATGACAAAGGGTTACACAGGGTAAATGACTTCTGGGATCAGGATAGAAGCGAGAGAAAATGGAGAGTATGGAAGAACCTGATTTATAGTGAGGACTCTCTGTTGAAGGTCTAGGTAGAAGCTCTCACAATCATCTTGGAATAGAGAAAGATTCTGAAATCAACATCTTCAGATCAACTGAGATGGGGAAAAAACAATGAAGGCAACTTTAACCTTAAAGAGGCCAAGCGAATAGCCCTTGGGCTTGAATTTACAAACCCTGACATGGTATTGAAGGACCTATGGCAGAACCAAAACTGGATGAAAATCAAATTGTTCATGTGGTTGGTGCAACATAAAAAAATTCTAACTTGGGAAAACCTTCGAAAGAGAGGTGTAATTGGTCCATCAAGATGCTAGCTTTGCAAATTACAAGAAGAAACTATGGAACACCTTCTCAACCTCTGCCCATTCACCTCCACCTTGTGGAATTGGGTGGCCTCAATTTTCAGACATTCTGACAGGGACATTGGCAGCATCAACAACACTTTGAGGAACTGGAGGAGAAATTTCTCTGCGAATGAAATAATTAATAAAGCTTGGGCGTTGGTTCCAGGCTTTCTAATCTTCGATGTTTGGAAAGAATGCAACAATAAAATCTTCAAGAATAGGATTGGTTCAGCCCAAAACATTATGGCTCAGATTATAAGACAGCTCAAAGACACTATAGGAATCCTTATAAAAAACCCCCATGAGAACCAACCTCAAGATCAGGATGTGTAGATACTTCTGCATTTGGGCCTTCAGGGGATCTTACCCCAGGGGATAATCAAGATTGTAAGTCATATAACAACTGATAAGGATTTCTCGCAACCTCCCCCCAATGGTTTTATGAAATTGCAATATAGATGGGGCCACAAAAGGAAACCCTGGCATTACTGGTTATGGAGGAGTAATAAAAGCCATCTTTCACAGTCATTTGGGTAAAGCCACTAATAATATGGCAGATCTCATGGCCCTTGAGAAATTCCTAGAAATCTTAAGGGACTCAAATTTACATAATACCATAATTGAAGTTGATTCTGAACTAATAATCAATTCAGTTAAGAAAATATGCAATGGATCAGCACCAGACAAAATATAGAAACACTGGAGGTTACTGCAATTTTATCAACTTATTCAATCCCACATGTGCACCATGGGAACCCTTAGTTTCATTCATATGCGAAGAACAACCAACAGGTTAGTGGATATTGTGGCTAATGAAGGTGTACTCTGTTCCAAAAGAAATAAAAGATATGACTGGATAGAGACTCCATGAGGGCGATTGCGGGAAGAGTGTCACAAACAGGCAACCTTAGACAGGGAGTTTTATCAGAGCAAAGGAAGTAAGCAGGATGAAGTATGATGAAAACAGAGGACATTTGGTCAATACGGGGAAGAAGTATGAGTAGGATGTCAAGGACCAATCTAAAGTTTTACTCTGGTTATCGGGCGGAAAAAATGGACCCAGAAAACTATACTTCTAAATTGTTCAGGTGGGAAATTAAATACAGGACAAGTCTTCAAATGTATTAGAAATACATTAAATGTTTCATTTTAATGTTTTGTGCCGAGCACTTAATTAAAGAGTGGGCAGGTCAACCAAATTGCAGAAATCCAATGCATTTCGCGCCACAAACAGCTAGATGGTTAACCTTCCAAATGGACCTGAAATGCAACTAGGCAGTCAGTGTCTTTATCAAGCATCAGATCTGAAGGTGCAATTAAGTTCTACACATGTTGTACAGTCCTTCTGAGATTGCCTACATCTGGTGTATTTCAGGCGGTTAAACTGCCCAGAGGTTATCTCCCTAATCGGACCCAAAATGGTTTCTAAAGGTGGTTCACTCTTCTTTTAGGGTCTGTGTTAGTTGTTAAAGTGTGAGCATGACAATAACCTGAAATAACATCTTGACTGACACATCTTTGGGGCATGATCGAACAGTCTTGTAGATCTCTGGTTCTACGATGGTATGGTGCTAACGTGAAAAGGTTGTATGGGCCCTAGACTCAGTATGTGGGCCCACAGACCAATTACAAAGGCTTTGTGGGGCTCGGCATTTGTTTGGGTAACTGCTCCTCAATATGTATATTATGTAACTTTTTCTTATACATGGAATAGAAGGACCTACGCTTACTTTAGCAAAAAAAGATAAACCATGGTAGTATCCCACTGTATTACAATTTTCTTCCCTCCTCTCCCTCTCTATCTTTCTTTTGTGGGTATTGGCCCATGGTTTTGTAAAAACACCTACTTAGAAGTTAATAATATCCATGGTAAATATTGATGATTAAAAATATTGTCATATTGTAAATATTAAGTTTTTATCCTCTTATTAATTAAATTTATAGATGGAACACATCTATATTAATTATTACCAATATATTGATTACAATTGAGATGACATTACAAATGTTTACTTACATTACATTTCTTACATTACATCTACAGATGTGCCCTATACTGCAGTGTAGAGAAACTATGGGCAAAAAAGTGAAATGGGTGAGGGGAAATATTACATAAAATATAATATTACAATATTATATGTTACCCAATATTTCTAACCACCCCCACCTAATAAATAGTGGCCAGGGGTGGGAGAAAATACTAATTAAAATGTAATATTATTAAATTTTACCTAATATTTCATGTCATACCCCACCCTAAATATTACATTCTACTCAATATTTCCCCTCACTCCTACTTATTTTATAGTTGAGTTTGTTTAATTTCAAATTACAAATATAAAGAAAAATTACAATAAGAAGTGCACTCGTTGAGGGGAAATATTGGGTAAAATGTAATATTATAGTACTATAGTTTATTTACAACTAATTATGTATCTAAATATAACATCAAACTAACATAAATCTAGGCTATTTTAATCCCACTTAAATAGATTATGTTCCAGAGGAATTCCATGAGTCAATACCATGGATTTTTTAAACCATGGGTAAATACCATGAGTCATTTTTAATTTTTTTATTATTTAATTTTTATAGGGTTAATTTTTTATTTTGTTATTTTAATTTTATTTTCAACAAGTTACAATGTTTACATTATATTTTTTTTCTAACCTTGGTAGGACTCCTATTTTCCTATTTGTACATGTCCATTGTTCACTCGGAGAGGGTAGCACAAGATTTGAACCCAAGACTTTTGGTTCCGCGAGACTTTGAACCCAAGACTTTTGGTTCCGTGAGACTTTGTTTCCATGGCGGATACAATGCTTACAATATATTAAGTTACACATCACTACCATATTTTAATTTTATTTTGACCTAGTCAAAATGTTAACATTATAATATAGACATTCTATAATATAAACATTAGATCCTGACCCAATGAAGAAATTACATTTATCCCTTTTACTAAAAAGTAATTTTACTTTTTAAATTACTTTGTCTTATTATATATATAATTAATTTTAAAATACACTCTCTATATAGATAATTTTATTATATTTAGAAGTAAAAATATATATATGAATAGAATTCTCTAATAGTTTTATTACAATCTAGGATTCTCTAATAATTTTATCTAATATTGTTAATAGTCATGAGGATGGATGGTTTAGAGATACCTCAAAAGTAATTATAAACATTTTTCTCTTAGATTTAATTAAAACATGTTATAAAATAAAATTAAAATAAAGCATTTGTAACATATTTTGTTTTTGAATTAAGTTATGGTTTTTGGGCATGTGGTATTGATAAGCCATGGTATTGTCCCTTGGTATTGTAACATAATAATTAAAAACCTAGATCAATATCACAACAATCAAATTTCTAGATGGCCCATGGTATTGATAAAGCATGGTAGTAGCCCACGGTATTATAGTTGTATTCCTCCCTTTCCCTATTTATCTTTCTCTTCACGGTATTGGCCTATAGTATTGTAAAAAACCTATTGGTTTCATGCAAAACTTGAGGAAAGTTTTTCACCCCAAGGGATTTGATCCCTCTCTACCCTCAATAGATCTTGTGTTAAAATGGATCTAGGCTGGTTTTAGTTGCTGTCATACAAAATTTGTTGAACATCTTATTATTTTGATCATTTTAAATATGCTAAATATTTCTAAGCTTAATTTGGTCAATTTAGTTTTACCTCAGTTTGTTGAGAAGAGAGAGACTGCTAGTAACTTGAATGATGAAAAATGATCAATTTTGAGTGCAAAGTGTCAATGTAACAATTTTGATTGATAGAAAATGTGAAGAATAATAATATAGTCAATTATAAACAATCTTTAGTTTTTCCATTTTCTCATATCGATCATATGAAAAGAATAGTTGGAATCATAGACCATTCAAATATTTGACGCAGGCTAGTGTAGTAAACAACATACATTGTCTCTGTTGCTCTCCAATATTAGTAGTTTTCTCCAAATTCAATCATTGTGACTATGGAGTCTTAAACCCCAAATAATTTTCAATGGTAGTTATTTTCTATTACAGTGTTTGAATGCAAAGTAATTAAAAATGTTCATGGAAAATGAGATTAATAGTAATGTAGCCAATTATAAATAGTTTATAGTTTCAAGAGGCAGACATTTAGGTAAGAAGATTTTTTATTTAGGATGAAAATTCAAGTATTGTATTTATGGTTGAATTACTGTAACACATAAGTTAATGCATGTCATGAATAATTTTTATGTATTTACGGAGAGAGAGAGTGTGTTGTTTTGGTGGTGAGAAGGAGAGACAATGGGAGATAGAGATGTATATGGGGTGGGCAAGAGGAAAGAAGAGAGAGGCAAAGATAAGGAGGGAGGAACATATATAGATATAAAGAGAGAAATGCTAGAGAGAGAAGGGGAAGAGAGAGAGAGAGGGAGGGGAAAGGAAGAATGAGAGAGAGAGAGAGATAGATATGGAGAGAGAGTGTGTATGTTTAGGGGGTGAGATTGAGATATAAAGAAGGAGAGACAATGGGAGATAGAGATATAGATGGAGGAGGAAGAGACGTGCTTACACTGAAATCAAATCTGTGAAGACTATTAATCTAATTACTTTGAAATTAATGTATGTCATACATCTAGTTGCATCAAATTAAAAATGAACATCTACACTAAAATCAATGCATCCAGTTTAAACAATCAAATAGGATTAGAAATCAACATCTATACTGAAATCAATGCATTAGTGCAAGCAATCAAATAGGATTAAAAATAAATATCTACACTAAAACCAATTCATCTAATGCAATAAATCAAATATTAGTAGAAATCAACATCTATGTTGAAATTAATGCATCTAGTATAAGGTATTAAATAAGATCAGAAATCAATATCTACGCTCAAATTAATGCATCTAGTGCAAGAGATCAAATAGGATTAGAAATCAATATCTAAATTGTAACCAATGCATCATGTGCAAGCAATCAAATAGGAGTAGAAATCAACATAGACAATAAAATTAATACATCAGTGTAAGGTATTAATTAGGGTTATAAAATGACATTTACACTAAAATCAATGCACATAGTGCATGTGATCAAATAGGACTAGAAATCAACAACAACATTGATATCAATACTTCTATTTTAGTGAAAATCCAAAATATTCATGACTTTCTAGATCTAGGTTATATGTATGTATTTTTCTTTATGTGTCTCTTTCTTCTTCCCTCTCTCTCGACCTTCCATTCTATGTCTATCTCCCTCCCCCTCTACCCCTTTCTCTTCCCCTTGATCTCTCCCCTGTCTCTCTCTATAGGTCTCTCCCTCCCTTTCTCTATATTTCTCTTCTTCCCTCTCTCCCCCTACCATCTATATCTATACCTCCCTCCATCTCTCCTTATTTGTCTCTCTATATCAGCCCCCTAAACACATGTCGCACTCTATATCTCTCTCCCCAAATATATCTATCTATCTATCTCTCCCTATTCCTGCCCCCACCTCTCCCTCTCTTCCCCCTCCATCTATATCTATATCCAATCTATCTCTCTTCCTCCTTCCTTTGTTTTTTCTCTCTCTTCTACCGTCCTCCCCACCCCATCTATATCTCTATCTCCCATTGTCTCTCCTTGTCACCCCCAAAACATACTCTCTCTCTCTCTCTCTCTCTCTCTCTCCCCTATTGATTCTCCATATCTCCTTTGCCACACCCTCTCCACCTTTCTCTCTCTATGTATTTCTTCCCCTTCCAACTCCATCTCTCTCTCCCCCTCCTCTCTACTCTCTCTCAAGTCCTCTCTCTTTTTTCTTCAGCTCTCTCTCGTCTTCTCTCCCACCTTCGTTTGTCTCTCCCCCCATCATACATACTTTCTCTCTCCAACCTCCAACTTTGTCACTATCTCCCTCACTCTCTCCTTCTCTCCCTCCCCCTCTCTCCCCCCTCCATATCTATGTCTCCCTATCTCTCTCTTCCCCTTCTTCCCCTATCTTTATCCTCTCCTTTTCTCTCTCTTCCCTCATCTCCTCTCTTCCATCTTCATCTCTCCCTTGTCACTCCCTCTCTCTCTCCACCTCTAACTCTCAATGTATTTGTCTTCACTACCTCTCTTTCCCCCTCCAAATCCATCTCTCTCCCTCCCTCTCTCCACCGCCTCTCTCTCCCTCCCTCTCTTTGGCTCCTCTCTCTCTTCCTTTCTCTCTCTTAGTGTCTCTCCCACCACTATGTATCTCTCCCCCAATTTATTCATGCTTCCATCTCACTCTCTTTCTTAAATATGATCCCATTGTATTGTATTTAAGAGCTTATCTAAATTAAAAAAAACAAATACATAATTGGTTGTAAAATATTAAACTTATATTTATGATCAATCATTTTAAATAAAATACAATAATAAAAAAAAAAACTTAAAAGAATCATGCACTATATTTCCTCTATCATTGTTAATCACTTTTCTTTCTCATTTAGTTTGGATCCTTGGTTAAAATGCATCTATCCTAGTTCTTTATACTATTATTAATATTATATAAATTTCAAGTATTCTCATTTTTAATTTATTAAACCTCCATTTAATCTCTATGGCAATATTGCTACTAGTTGTGAGGATGGAGGGTTTAGATATACTCAAAATTAATTATAACCTTGGATCCTTGGTTACAATGCCTCTATCTAGTTCTTTATAATATTATTTATGTTATATAGATACACATATGTATATATAAAAGTATTTTCATTTTTTACTTTATCAAAACCTCCATTTAATCTCTATCTGAATATTGTTAGTAGCTGTGAGGATGGAGGGTTTAGATATACCTCAACAGTAATTATAACCTTTTTGCTCTTAGATTTAATTAAAAAATGTTATAAAATTAAATTAAAATAAAGCATTTGTAAAATATTTTGATTTTGAAATAAGTTATGGCTTTGGGCATGTGGTATTGATAAGCCATGGTATTGAAAAATAGTATTTCAACATAATAATTAAACTCCTAGATCCATAACATAACAAACAAAAGTCTAGACGGCCCAAATATTGATAAACCATGGTAGTAGCCCATGGTATTGTAAAAAACTACATAGAAGTTAATAATATCCATGTTAAATATTCATGATTAAAAATATTGTCCTATTGTAAATATTAAATTTTTATCCTCTTATTAATTAAATTTATAGATGGATAGGGGAAAAGAAAGAAATGCCATCTAGAATGATAGACTAACAGAGGATCAATGGCGGCCGCTAGGGTTTGAGTTACCTGTGACAGGCGTAGGCTCTGTCCCTCTGCGCTTGCAGTAGCAGTAGGCCTGAACCTTCAGCTACAGTTAGTGGTCAAGGACAGATCTTGATTTTTCAATGTGCTGACACCATAGCAGGGATGGAAGTGGTATTCTCTCGTTTTGCAGCACTGTATCGCAAAGGTCAAGAGCTGACTGACTGAATGGAGGCAGAGGTGTCCAGTGGGGCCCCTACTTTCAAATAGATAATCATGCAGAAGCAGAGGCAAAATAAGAAGGAAGGGGTTAGGATTTCTGGGCTTGACAATAACAAGCAGGTTGGCAGAAGGAATAAGGAGAAAATACAAGGGGAAACTGACAAGCCAGACAAAACAATGGGAGGCACAGGCATAGTGAGTGAAAGCCTGACAGGAACTAAAGACAAAATCCCCTCAATAATTAAATCATTAGAAAATGAGGAACGACAAGATGATGAAGACAGGGAGCAGACGGACAATAGGCAAGGAAAGTCGGAAAAGGAGGGTGAGCAAAGCTCAAGCCCCAATAAATACACTTCATCCAATGGGATCTGCAAACCAAAAAAGATCAATAACCTATGGGTAGTTATAACTGACGCAGAGATTCAGGCATACAGAGAGCACATGGCAGAACAGGCTATCATCTGCAAATTTATGGGCATATGGCCATCTGAAAGGACTCTTTGCCATTGGATTAAACAACAATGGAAACCACGGGGGGATGTCAAGCTTCATTTGGCAGCCAAGTGTTTCTTCACTGTTGTTTTCTCCAACGTAGAAGACAAGGATAGAGTATTTGAGGGGGGGCCCATACCTTTTGGCTTCAGCTGGTCTGTACATGCGACCATGGAAACCAAACTTCGCCCCGGAGAAGGAATCTTTCACTCAATTCCCAGTCTGGATTCGTTTGTTCTCTCTCCCAATAGACTATTGGGGTCTGAATGCATTGAAACAAATTGGTGACAAGCTGGGAACATTTGTCAAGGCCTCTGAAGCAACCTTACAAAAAAGATATACTTCTTACGCCAGAATATGTGTTGAAATGGACGTTTCTGGGGCACTACATGAGGGGCTCTGGTTGGAATAGAGGGACGAGGACTACTTCCAGGCTATAGATTATGAGCAGATTCCCTTTTGGTGCCGCAATTGTCACGAACATGGGCATTTGATGAGATACTGCCCTATGATTAGGAAGGAAGTAGAGACCGAAGTAGCACAGTCCCACAAAGACAAAGAAGCCTTCATTAAACCTAAGTCCAGACAGAGAGCTAACAGAAGGAAGAATTACAAAGGGAATACAGACAAGAACAACCACAACAACCCTTTTGTGATCTTAGATCCTGAAACAGACTCGGAGGACAAGCACAAAACCCTAACATCAGATGCAAAGCATGAGGAAAAGGAAAAACCAAACAGGGAAGGAACGCATGAAGGGGACCTCAACAATGAAGTACAAATGCAGAAGAGAACAGAGGAGACAGAAGAAGAAACTGACATGCTCACCAGTGATGGCGGAAGTGAGGATCAAGAA
The DNA here is from genome assembly GCA_000404065.3 of Pinus taeda. Taxonomy (NCBI): domain Eukaryota; kingdom Viridiplantae; phylum Streptophyta; class Pinopsida; order Pinales; family Pinaceae; genus Pinus; species Pinus taeda. The sequence continues at coordinate 88,450 of APFE031287716.1, read as the reverse complement.
TGGGAAGAGGCACTAGCCAGGGAGAGGATGAACCTACCAGTAATTGCTGAGAACTGGAAGTCGAGAGGAATAGAAAATGCATCGGAAGAAGAAATCAGGAAGGTAAACAACCTGTTCATAGCAGGGCAAAAAGCAGAACTTGAAAAGCAGAATAGGAAGCTAGGTGTAGTAAAAGGCAATAGCTTACATTCGAAAAGTCTTTTATGGAAATCATCCAGTTCAAAGCAGAAGAAAAAAAGAGGTCGTAGAACCAGTGGTTAAGTTCTACAGGAACTAGGCATGATCATGATAAACTCAGGAAAGATGAAAGCACTTAGCGCTTTCCAATCCTTCCAATAAAAATTAGTTAAACATGAATATCATCTCGTGGAATGCAAGAGGGCTTAACAGCCAGGCAAAACACAGAATCTTAAAGCAGAAAATCTAGAAATACAGACCGGAAATTATGTTCTTACAAGAAACAAAATGTAGTAGCTCCAGTATCAACAGTCTTTGTAGGAAGCTTGGGAGAAATATGGAAGTTTTAGAGAATGAGAGCCAGGGACGAGAAGGTGGCCTTGCAACCATGTGGAACACAAAGGAAATCCAGATGTTATCAGCTGAGGCGAACAAACACTTCATGGCAGTGGAGTTCCAACCCATAGGTAACTCTAGATCTTTCCTCTGTATCAATATTTATAGTCCTCATAAATTAGAAGACAAAATAATTTTTTTAAATGCATTAACCAAGCTTATTAATAGACATCCAAGGTCTAAGTGTATACTGGGGGGTGATTTCAATATGATAAACACCCTTCTGGAAAAAAAAGGGGGTCTCAAGAAACTTAATAGGGATGCGGAAGCCTTCACAAGTTTCATTGAGACTGTCAAAATGGTAGATATACACCCTAAGAGTGTTCTTTTCACCTGGAACAATAGAAGGGGGGAGAAAGGTTGATAGCTTCTCGCTTAGATAGATTCTTAATCTCAGAAAGCATTATAATGGATGGTATAATAGCAGAATCAGATATCCTTCCTAGTGGGGGGTCGGATCATTGGCCAATTTCGCTTATTGTTGAAGTTCAGGGTACCCCAAGGAATAAACCATTCAGATTTGAAAAATTTTGGTTAGACCACCCTAATTTCCTCGAGATGGTAAAGAAATGGTGGTCTGAACCTTTGGAGGTGAGAGGCTCCAAAATGTTTAATCTACAAAAGAGGCTGAAAGCAACTAAAGAAAAGATAAAATATTGGAACAAAACGGTTTTTGGAAACATATTCCAAGAGAAAGCCATTCTAGAGAACAAACTGGAACAGATTCACAGAAATGGAGCAACAGGCAACCACAGTGTCGAAGCGATTGAGCAGGAAAAAGTTCTTTCTCAACAGTGGCACAAAAGGTGCATTCAAGAAGAGATTCTTTGGAAACAAAAATCTAGAATCCAATGGCTAAGAGAGGGGGAGTAGAACACAAAATTTTTTCACAGGTTGGCTCTAGAACATAGAAGTGCTAATAGAATTTTCGAGTTGAAAAATAATGCAGGGGAGATACTAAAGAATCACAATGACATATCTGCTCTGCTCTCGGATCACTTCAACTCAATTGCACAGGAACCGCCCATAAATAGAGAGGAGGCCATCAAGGAACTTACAGCAGCCATTCCTAAGTCTATTACTTCAGATCAGAATTGGGCACTATGCAGGGAAATCTCCATGGAGGAGGTGGAGGAAGCAATTAGGAGCATGCCTAATGATAAAGCTCCAGGTCCAGATGGTTTCACCATCAATTTCTACAAGGCCTGTTGGAACACTATCAAGCAGGAGGTATGGGAGGTAGTGGAGGATTCTAGGCACTCAGGAACCATTCTAAAATCCATCAACTCCACCTTTCTAGCGCTCATACCTAAGGTTGAAGAAGCAAAGACACCTGATAAATTTAGACCCATTTCCCTATGTAATGTTATCTATAAAATTATTTCAAAAGTCATAGCAAATAGACTAAAGTCGATACTTCCTGGTATTATCTCGGAAGAGCAATCGGGCTACGTTGAGGGTAGACAAATTCTAGATAACATCTTGTTAGCGCAGGAGATGATTCACTCGCTTCATTCGAGAAAAGAAGTAGGAATGCTAATGCAATTGGATTTATCAAAAGCTTATGACAAAGTAATTTGGAGATACCTTGAAGATGTTTTGGATGCTTTTGGCTTCTGCAGGACCTGGATCAAGTGGATACTTGCTCTCATCAAATCTCCAAGATATTCCATCCCTGTCAATGGTGCTCCATCTGTTCCTTTCACTCCTTCGCGGGGAATCAGACAAGGGGATCCCCTATCCCATTTCCTCTTTGTAATCCTAATGGAAGGGCTTAGCCGAGCTATAGCCAAGAAGAAAGCAGAAGGATATATAAAGGGTCTACAGCCAATAAGATCGCTACCAGCTACCACACATCAACAATTCGTGGACGATACCATGTTACATGGTACCCCCATGGTGAAGGAGGCTGTGGCTTACAAGGGTATCCTTAATCTCTTCAGCCAAGCTTCTGGCACGGAAATTAATTTTTCTAAATCCACTATTTTCTTTTCCAACACTCATCCGGCAGTTCAAGCTCACTTGTCCCAGCTTCTTGGATTCAGGTTTGGCTCCCTGCCTTCGAAATACCTAGGGGCTCCTCTGACTCTGAAACCTTGGCAGAAAATTCACTGGGAGAAAGTTCTAGCCAACATGAAGAAAAAGTGCTCGCATTGGAGGAACAGAGCCCTCAACCTAGCAGGTAGACTTATCGTAACCAAAGCTATTCTGCAGGCAATTCTGCAATATTTACTTTCTATGCTTCCAGCCCCAAAAGGCATTCTGCAACAAATGAGAAAAATACAGAGATCCTTTTTATGGAATGGGAATGGGGATAAGAAGAAGTGGCCTTTGGTGGCATGGAATAAACTATGCTAGCCAAAATCTATGGGTGGGCTGAACTTGGTCGATCCTTGGGTGGTCAACCGTACCAGTGGAGCTAATATATGGTGGAAATGGATTAAAGAACCCACTTTACCTTGGGCGAGGCATTGGAAGGAAAAGTGTACTCCAGACTGTGACACTCAGGACCTCATAAGACTACAGGAAGTCCTGGAAGGATCGTCAATATGGAACCATGCTAGGAATAACAGGAACTTAGTATAGGAGCACAACTTTTGGGAAATCCGCAATGGAAGGTTGGCCATGTTCTGGGAAGATGCATGGCAGCAGTTCCCTAAACTAGACACCCCAGAGCTATCCACCCTCAAGTGAATAAGTCAAAATGAGGGAAGATACAAAGTCAATCAGTATTGGACTCAAAACAGTAGGGATCCAATTTGGAGGGACTGGATAAATTTAAATCCTGGGAGCACAGAGGAGGACAACGAAAGTTCTCAGCAATTTAATGAGAGAATCCTCAAAAGAAAGATTCGGAAAACTGAAGAGGATGATAAGATAAGATGGGGTTTAAAAGGTAATGGCAATTTCTCATTAAAAGAAGCTAGGAACATAATAGAAAAGGAAGAACAGGTTGAAGCCGTGCCATGGTGCAGCAAAGTTTGGGACAACCTACTTTGGCCGAAAATCAGGACCTTCCTTTAGCTTCTAATGAGAAACAAGACTTTAACTTGGGACAACTTGTGCAAGAAAGGTTTCAGGGGACCCTCAAGATGCCCTATGTGCCTCGTAGAGGAGGAATCTATAAACCACCTTTTCAATGCTTGTGAATGGGCAAATTAGTTATGGAGCTGGATGGAAGGAATTCTTAGCAGTTCTGATCGAGATAGAGAATCCATTCATAGAACCATACTAAATTGGAAAAAAGACTTCTCCAACATACAAAGAGTCAACAACATATGGAAATCTATTCCAGGGTTTTTACTATGGTCTATTTGGAAGGAACGTAATCGCAGAATTTTCCAAGACGAACACTGGAACATAGAGTTCTCTAAAGACAATATAATAACTAACATTCATCAGTTAATTCAAACGAAATGCATAGAGGAAGGTAATGAGAAACCGTCAGCACAAGACTTACGCATCTTGAAATGTTTTCGTCTGGAAGTCACCAACAGCATCACAGCTTCGAGACACAGAATGCAACCATCCTCACAGATCGAGAAATGGCAGTGTCTACCGGAAGGAGGATTGAAGCTGAATTTTGACGGGGCCTCGAGAGGCAACCCCGACATGGCAGGAATTGGAGGTGCATTACGCAACCAGCATGGAGAAATTCTTCACATATATTATAGAGCACTTGGGGAAAGCACAAATAATGAGATGGAATTTGCAGAACTAGAGCACGGTCTAAGAATTTTAAAATCCATGCGCCTCTGTAATGTAATTCTGGAAGGGGATTCATCACTGGTCATATCTACAGCTAAGAGAATTCAGGGAGGCACTAAGGCAAACAAAGCCACAAAACACTGGCGGCTAGCCAAAGTCACGGAAAATATTGCACAACTTATGGCTATAATGAAAGGATTAGTTTTTCATGTGGTAAGACGTCAGGCGAACGAGCTGGCGGACTACCTAGCGAATTGTGGCATGGACAATCAGGACAGGGGATGGGATAGCTGTTGGGAGGAGGTGGACTGCCTGAACCTGAAGGCGCGATGTGCACAGCTGGCACAGCAAGACCTAAACGAAGCTGACCGGGCTTGACCGGCAACGGTTTCTTTGCCCAGCACCATAAAACTGGAGCTTCCGGTAAATGCTTGGGCTATTATCATGAGAGTGGGATGATTGGACAGCTGCGACGGTGGTCATTATGGCAAGAGAAAGCCAGACATGGAAACTATCAACTTGGTTCATGCCACGAGAGAATCCGTAGAGACCGTTTGAGAAGAAAGGACAGCTGCCTCAACCTTGATGGGAAGGCAATCAACAACATTTATGCTAGATCAGGAAAAGGATATGAGATTTGTGCAAACATCCTCCGCATTAATAACGAAAGTACTACCACTCTGTATCGAAGGGGAGAGCGCTCTATGGGAAAATCCATGGAAAAAAGCTATTTAACGGGGAGTCGCAACTCGGGTTCCTCTACCTCGTTTCAAAGCTCTATAAGCGACCACAACCTGTCTGTTAGTAGAAGTGTTCACAGTGATAAGATCAAAGGGAATAGGATGGAAGCGGGGAGCTGCAGATGCTCGGCGGCCAACCGCGAACTACGCACCGTGCAGAATATGTATGAGACTAGAGCAATAGCAAGGAGCAAACGCAAGATAGCGGAATTGGAAGCTTCTGTGAAAAAGGAAGAAGCGCAGCGACAGGAGGGAATCATTGCGGAGGATGTTGACTGGTTACCTAACCCGGGTAGGCCTTCCAAAAGAGCTACTAAGTATGTTCAAACTAAAGCGGAGAGCTGGAGAATCAAAACTCTCCTTGCGAAAGCCCTGGATTGAAAGGAAGAAGGGAAGCAGCATTCTGGGAAGGGGAACTCCACTTCGGAGAATCAGTCAGCAAATCTTCATGAAATCCATGAATTGCTGGATTGCAGAATCACCACAGTGCAGGAGGGTGTGGAAATTGTCAACAAGAAATTAACTCTACTCACCAGGCTTCTTCGGCAAACTCTGAGCCCGGACCCCCTTTTACAGGAACAAAAGATGAAGGAAGCTTAGGAATTCCATTCCATGCAAGATATGCACGCCAAAGTCGAAAAGCATGTTCTGGACATGGGCTTAGACACAGTCAGTCGAATCGGAGGCTTTCCATGCACTGCCGGGTTTCTGTAGTTTCTCTTCGCAATCTATCTTGTTTCTTCTGTTACGGCTTTACGCCAGTTAGTTATGCTACTCTGTCTGACTCTGTTTTCTGTTAAGGCCTCGGCCTTATGCAAAATAGTGGTGTCACTCTGTCTATGTCCAAGTTTTGATAGTATCGTGGCGATCAATAACTATGTCAACAGTAAGCCGCCCTGCGTGGTCTGCAGCTCAGTTTTGAAAGCCCAGGGCTGGTTGTCAGCAAGGTTTTAATGTTCCATCTAAGGGTTCATTCTGCTTTGGCAGACTTTTTGTAAAATATTTTGTTTTATAATATATATATCTGACTTACAAAAAAAAAAAAAAAAAAAAATATAGATGGAAACACATCTATATTAATTATTAGAAATATACTTTTTACAATTGAGCTGACATTACAAATGTTTATTTACATTACATTTCTCGACGTGTGCCCAAAAAGTGAATATATTACATAAAATATAATATTACAATATTATATGTTACCCAATATTTATAACCACCCCCACCAAATATTAATTAAAATGCAATATTATTGAATTTTACATAATATTGTACGTCACATCCCACCCTAAATATTACATAAAATATAATATTACAATATTCTATGTTACCCAATATTTATAACCACCCTCACCTAATATTAATTCAAATGTAATATTATTTAATTTCACATAATATTGCACGTCACATCCCACCCTAAATATCACATTCTACTCAATATTTCCCCTCACTCCTACTAATTTTATAGTTGAGTTTGTTTACTTTTAAATTACAAATATAAAGAAAAATTACAATAAGTGGACCCATTGAGGGGAAATATTGGGTAAAATGTAACATTATAGTATTATATTTTATCCAATATAACTTAGTAAGAAGTGGATGTAGGTAGGCAAAAATATTAGATAACATTTAATAATTACATTTTTCCTAATATTTCCCCACCTCTACAGACAAATGCTCAGTGCCAACATATCCATAAAAAAACTTTTACCTTGACAGGAAAGTTTTACCTTTATAAGCTACCATAATTTTCTACAACTAATTATGTATCTAAATATAACACCAAACTAACATGAATTTATACTAGCTTAATTCCCCCTTAGATAGATTATATTTCAAAGGAATTCCCTGAGTCAATACCATGGATTTTTAAAACCATAAGTCAATACCATGAGTCATTTTTATTTTTTATTATTTAATTTTTATAGGGTTATTTTTTTTTGTTATTTTAATTTACATTATATTAAGTTACACAACGCTACCATATTTAAATTTTATTTTGACCTAGTCAAAATGTTAACATTATATTATAGACGTTTATACACATTAGGTTATGGCTCAATGAAGAAATTACATTTATCCGTCATACTAAAAGGTAGTTTTTTTAAAATTACTTTATCTTATTATATAAACTTTGATGTAAAATAAAAGTGAAAAGTCAAGTATTTAAAAATGAGTGACATTGATTTGTAAAGTAACATTATGCACAACATCTCTTGCACACACCCCAACACACCACACAACACAACACCACACACACCGATATATATATAATTATATAATATTTATTATATATATATATTTATATTATATATATATTATATATAGTAATATTTTATTTATTTATTTATTTATGTATTGGCTAATATATTGTATATGCAAGAGCCCACGGGCTTTGGATTGATGGTGAATAGTGTTCTGTTAAGGAACTCCTTGCGATAGGTTCACCGGTTCAAATCCCCCGTGGGTACTTAGTTAGTCTTTACGTAGGAAAATATATGTATATATATATAATAAATTATATATATATATGCAGGAAATGTGGATGTGTAGCCCTAACATTAAATTATTATATATATATATTATATATATTATATTTATTATATAGGGTTGTAGATTGCCTCTCGATGAATATTCACATGCGTAGAAAACATATAATATGACTCTATATACAATATTATTATATTTCAAAGTAGAAAACATATATCCATGGAATTCTATATATATATAACTATTTATGATAAGACATTATCTCTCTAGAAAACATATATTGATAGGACTCTCTCTATATATAATTTTATTATATATAGAAGTAAAAATATATATTTATCTATAGCATTCTCTAATAATCTTATTATTTAAGTATTGAGGGTTCACGTGTATTATATTAGATATCATTTTTTTGGATGTATATAACTATTTATGATAAAATCATCTCTCTAGAAAAACATATATGATAGAACTCTCTCTATATATAATTATTTATATAGAAGTAAATATATTATATATATATATATATATTATATATATATATATTATATATATTATAATATTATAGCATTCTCTAATAATCTTATTATTTAAGTATTGAGGGTCTTTCACAGTGTATTATATTAGATATCATTTTTTGGGATTCAACTGTGTTAAGAAAGTCATTCATCTATGACCATTTCCATGAGAGGTAGTCATAACTGACTAATCTCTCATGATTTTTGAATAGTCCACTTAGCACTCATTGCATTAGGTGATGCTGATAGGGGTGAAGAAGTGGGATTGAAACTAGTGAGCATCACCCGATGCAATGAGTGCTAAGTGGATTATTCAAAAATCAGTTACAACTACCTCTCATGGAAATAGTCATAGATGAATGACTTTCTTAATGCAGTTGAATCCCAAAAAATGATATCAAATATAATACACTGCGAAAGACCCTCAATACTTAAATACATAAGAGTGAAGGGAGATCTACTTGAATGGTTCATTAGGCGCAATACTTGCTAAGGTTTTCCAAATGGGGTAGCAAGCTAAGTGGGCTTGATTGTGGGGAAAAATCCACAGTTAAGCGCGCTTGAGCCAGAGGTGATCTAGGATGGGTGACCTCCCCGAAAATCTTGGTTACTGGGTGCAAGCCCCGGAAGTGATGATTGACACTATGTGATTGATTTCACTAGAGTTGTGATTCATTTCACTAGAGCATCATTCAATGCAATGAGTGCTAAGTGGACTATTCAAAAATCATGAGAAATTAGTGTGATTCATTTCACTAGAGCATCACTGGATGAAATGAGGGCTAAGTGGACTATTCAAAATTCATGAGAAATTAATGTGATTCATTTCACTAGAGCATCACTAGATGCAATGAGTGCTAAGTGGACTATTCAAAAATCATGAGAAATTAGTTAGTCCAGTCTCTTATGGAAATGGTTATAGATGAATGACTTCTTAAAGTAATTGAAGCCTAAAACATGATATCTAATCTTATTATTATTATTTAGGATTCTCTAATAATTTTATCTCTATGGGAATATTGTTAGTAGTCGTGAGGATGGAGGGTTTAGATATACCTCAAAAGTGATTATAACCTTTTTTTCTCTTAGATGTAATTAAAAAATGTTATACAGTTAAATTAAAATAAAGCATTTGTAAAATATTTTTATTTTTAAATAAGTTGTGGTTTTTGGGCATGTTGTATTGATAAGCCATGGTATTGCCCCATGGTATTGCAACATAATAATTAAAATCCTAGATCCATAACTTAATAATCAAAAGTCTAGATGGCCCACTATATTATAATTTTCTTCTGTCCTCTCCCTCTTTATCTTTCCCTTGTGGGTATTGACCCATGGTTTTGTAAAAAAAAACTATTTTTTGAGTTCAAAACTTGAGGAAAGGTTTGCACCTCTAGAGATAGTTGTGTGCGGTCATACGAAATTTTCTCAACATCTAATTATTTTGATCATTTTAAATATGCTAAATATGTTTAAGATGAATTTGGTCAATTTAATTTAAAATTTTCTTAGTTGCCTCATTGTTCAGATAAGAGAGATTGTTAGTATCATTTTAAATATGCCAAATATATCTAATATTAATATGATCAATTCAATTTAAATTTTTCTTAGTTACCTCATTTTGTTGAGATGAGAGAGACTATTAGAAACTTGAATCCTAAAATATGATGAAATAAAAAATTTGAGTGCAAAGTGTCAATGTAACAATTTTGATTGATAGAAAATGTGAATAATAAGAATATAGTCAATCTGAAACTATTTTCTTCTATTGTTCATATTGTCACACTTTCCATTTTCTCATATTGAAGTAGTATGAAAAGAGTAGTTGCAATCATAGGGAATTCAAATATTTAACGCAAGCTACTGTAGCAAATAACATACCTTATCTCTGTTGCTCCCTGGGAGTAGTTTTCTCCAAAGTCAATCATTATGACATATGGAGCAGTAAAACCCAAATAATTTTCTATTACCATGTTTGAATGCAAAGTAATTAACAATGTTGAATGATGTAAAATGGGAATAATAAGAATGTAGCAAATTATAAATAATTTATAGTTTCAAAAATAAAACATTTTGGGTAAGAAAACATTTTATTCAGGATGAAAACTTGAGTGTTTTATTTATGGTTTAATTACAAAAACACATAAGTCAATGCATGCCATGAATATTAATTATTACAAATTTATTGATTATAATTGAGACGACATTGAAAATATCTAATTACATTACATCTACACATGTGCCCTATACTGGGCTCTAAAGCGATTCTAGGTGCAAAAAGTGAATCAGGTGAGGGTAAATATTACATAAATCTAATATTAGAATATTATATGTTACTCAATATTTATAATCACCCCCACCTAATAAATAGTGGCCAGGGTGGTGGGAAATACTAATTAAAATGTAATATTATTAAATTTTACCTAATATTTCATGTCACACCCCACCATAAATATTAGGTTCTACTCAATATTTTTCCTCACTCCTATTAATTTCATAGTTGAGATTGTTTACTTTTAAATTACAAATATAAAGAAAAATTAGAATAACAAGTTGACCCGTTGTGGGGAAATATTGGGTAAAATATAATATTATAATATTATATTTTATTCAATATAATTTAGTAAAAAATGGATGGACGTAGGAAAAAAAATATGTCACGTAAGGTAACCTTACATTAAAAAAATATTAAAAAATATGAAGGAGATGTTGTCACGTAAAATATATGTGTCGGTTAATATATATTGTATATGCGGAAGATATGTGTAACACCCCTATATATGTGTCGACTAATATATATTGTATATGGTGAAGATATGTGTAACGTGAATTTAAAATAATAAAAATTTGCTTATTCATTGAATAACAAAGAAAATTAGGTAAAGGAAGTGGAAGATTCATTGGGCATATCCTGTAATAATAACGAGGTAAATTTAGCGACGTTTCTGTAATCAGGTAAATTTATATTTTATATTTTGTTGCGTTGAGATTTTCAGCTGTAGGAAGGTAAACTCAACGTGCTCAATAAAATTAAATTAGTAGGAGTGAGGGAAATATGAGTAGAATGAAATATTTAGGGTGGCATGTGACCTGTAATATTAGGTAAAATTCAATAATTACATTTGAATTAGTATTTCTCCCCACCCGTGGCCACTATTTATTAGATGGGGGTGGTTATAAATATTGGGTAACATATAATATTGTAATATTATATTTTATGTAATCAATATATTTGTAACAATTAATATAGATGTGTTCCATCTATAGATTTAATTAATAAGCAGATAAAAACTTAATATTTACAATATGATAAGATTTTTAATCATGAATATTTACCATGGATATTATTAACTTCTAAGTAGGTTTTTTTACAACACCATGGGTCAATACCCACAAGAGAAAGATAGAGAGGGAGAGGAGGGAAGAAAATTATAATACCATGGGCGACTACCATCATTTATCAATACCATGGGCCATCTAGACTTTTGATTATTATGTTATAGATCTAGGCTTTTAATTGTTACAATACCATGGGCCAATACCATGGCTTATCAATACCACATGCCCAAAAACAATAACTTATTTTAAAATAAAATATTTTATTTTAATTTAATTTTATAACATTTTTAAATTAAATCTAAGAGCAAAGAGGTTATAATTACTCTTGAGGTATATCTAAACCCTCTATCCTCATGACTACTAACAAGATTTTCATAGGGATTAAATGGAGGTTTTAATAAATTAAAAAATGAGAATACTTTAATACATACATATGTGAAATTTATATAATATAAATAATTAGGATAGATGCATCTTAACCAAGGATACAAGCCATCAGAAAGAAAAGTGATTAACAATGGTAGAGGAAAGATAATGCATGATTCTTTTAATTTTTTTATTATTGTATTTTCTTTAACATGATTAATCCAAAATATAGGTTTAATATTTTAAAACCAATTATTTTTTTATTAATTTAGATACTTTATTAAATACAATACAATGGGATCATATTTAAGAAATAGAGTGAGATGGAAGGGGGTATACAGTGTGGGAGAGAGACATAGAGGTGAGAGACACAGCGAGAGAGGGAAAGGAAGAGAGAGAGGAGGGGAAGAGAGGGAGAGAGAGAGATGGATTTGGAGGGGGAAAGAGAGGAAGTGACAAGGGAGAGATGAATATGGAATGAGGCAGAAAGGAGACGAGGGAAGAGAGAGAAAAGGAGAGGATAAAGATAGGGAAAGAAGGGGAAGAGAGAGACAGGGAGACATAGATATGGAGGGGGGAGAGAGGAGAAGAGAGAGAAGGAGAGAGGGAGGGAGATAGTGATAAAGTTGGAGGGTGTAGAGAGAGTGTGAGTATGATGGGGGGAGAGATGGAGGGAGGTGGGAGAGAAGGGGAGAGAGAAGAAGGAAAAAGAGAGGGGACATAGAGAGAAAAGAGAGAGAGGGGGAGATAGAGATGGAGTTGGAAGGGGAAGAAAGACATAGAGAGAGAAAGGTGGAGAGGGAGTGACAAGGGAGAGATCGAGAGTCAGTGAGGGGTGGAGAGAGAGAGAGAGAGAGAGAGATAGATATGGAGAGAGACTATGTATGTTTTGTGGGTGAGAAAGAGAGACAATAGGAGATAGAGATATAGATGGGGCGGGGAAGAGGGTAGAAGAGAGAGGCAAAGAGAGGTAGGGAGGAAGAGGGATAGATGGGAGATGGATGTGAGAGAGAGAGAGAGAGAAGGGGAAGAGATAGATATGGAAAAGAAGAGGGAGAGATAGATATGAAGAGAGATAGAGAGAGCGTGACATATTTTTAGGGGGTTGAGATAGAGAGACAAATAAGGAGAGATGGAGGGAGGTATAAATATATATAGCAAGGGGGGAAGGAAAGAAGAGAAATATCGAGAAAGTTAGGGAGAGGCTGATAGAATGAGATGGGGGAGAGGGAGGGGAAGATAGAGAAGGAGAGGGGGAGGGAGGTAGACACATAATGGAAGGTGGAGAGAGAGGGAAGAAGAAAGAGTCTCACAGAGAGAAATACAAACATAGAATTTAGATCTAGAAAGTCATGAATATTTAAGATCTTCAATGTGGTTGTTGATTTTTGATCCTATTTGATCACATGCACTATATGCATTGATTTTAGTGTAGATGTCAATTTATAATTCTATTTAATACCTTACACTAGATGCATTGATTTCAGTGTCAATGTTGATTTCTACTCCTATTTGATTGCTTGCACAAGATGCATTGGTTTTAGTGTAGATATTGATTTCTAATCCTATTTTATTGCTTGCACTAGATGCATTGATTTCAGTTTAGATGTCGATTTCTAATCATATTTAATACCTGACACTAGATGCATTGATTTCAGCGTAGATGTTGATTTCTACTCATATTTGATTGCTTGCATTATATGCATTGGTTTCATTGTAGATATTGATTTCTAATCCTATTTGATTGCTTGCACTAGATGCATTGATTTCAGTATAGATGTTGATTTCCAATCCTATTGATTGTTTGCACTAGATGCATTGGTTTTAGTGTAGATTTTAATTTATGATTTTATGCAACAAGATGTATGATGTACATTAATTTCAAATTAATTAGATTAATAGTGTGCATTGATTTCAGTGTAAGCACATCTCTACCTCCTCCATCTATATCTCTATCTCCCAATGTCTCTCCTTCTTTATCTCTCTATCTCAACCCCTAAACATACACACTCTCTTTCCACATCTATCTATCTCTCTCTCCCTCCCTTCCTTTCCCCTCCCTCTCTCTCTCTAACATTTCTCTCTCCATATCTATATCTCTTCCTCCCTCCGTCTTTGCCTCTCTCTTCTTCCCACCCCACCCATCTATGTCTCTATCTCGCTTTGTCTCTCCTCCTCACATGCAAAACATACACACTCTCTCTCAGTGTAAGAACAAAAAAATTATTCAACCACAAACACAATATTTGAATTTTCATCCTAAATAAAATGTTTATTTACCCCCAATGTTTGATTCTTGAAACTAAAAACTATTTATAATTGGGTACATTCGTATTAATCCCATTTTCCATCATTCATCATTGTTAATTACTTTGCATTGAAACACGGTAATAGAAATTAACTACCATTGAAAATTATTTGGGGTTTAACACTCCATAAATCATAATGATTGAATTTCGAGAAAATTACTATTAATATTGGAAAGGAATAGAAACAAGGTATGTTGTTTACTATAGTAACTCGAGTTAAATATTTGAATGGTCTATGATTCCAACTACTCTTTTCATATGATAGATATGAAAAAATGGAAAAACTAATAGGTGTGACAATAGGTTTGCACCTCGAGAGATTTGATCACAAACAATCTTCATTGCAGTCAATGGGAAACTATTTTCTTCTATGCTGAAACCAATTTTAATACAAATGCAAGTCTCTTTTCCAAAAGCATCTTTCCCAAGATACATCTATTTACAAAATTGATTGTATGCTCAAATATATGTCATGTTTCTCTAAAACAAAACTAACATGTCACTTTCTCTAAAAAAAAAACTAAAGTGTTAGTCATTATTTCTTGCATGCGGATATATGTATTTATTTTTAGGGGGTTGAGATGGAGAGAAAAATAAGGAGAGATGGAGGGAGGTATAAATATAGATAGTAGGGGGAGAGAGGAAAGAAGAGAAATATACAGAAATTTAGGGAGAGGCCGATAAAATGAGACGGGGGAGAGGGAGGGGAAGATAGAGAAGGAGAGGGAGAGGGAGGTAGACACATAATGGAAGGTGGAGAGAGAGGGAAGAAGAAAGAGTCTCTTAGAGAGAAATACAAACATAGAAGTTAGATCTAGAAAGTCATGAATATTTAAGATTTTCAATGTGGTTGTTGATTTATAATCCTATTTGATCACATGCATTATATGCATTGATTTCAGTGTAGATGTTGATTTATAATTCTATTTAATACATTACACTAGATGCATTGATTTCAATGTCAATATTGATTTCTACTCATATTTGATTACTTGCACATGATGCATTCGTTTTAGTGTAGATATTTATTTCTAATCCTATTTTATCGCTTGCACTAGATGCATTGATTTTAGTTTAGATGTTGATTTCTACTCATATTTGATTGCTTGCATTATATGCATTGGTTTCAGTGTAGATATTGATTTCTAATCCTATTTGATTGCTTGCACTAGATGTGTTGATTTCAGTAAAGATGTTGATTTCTAATCCTATTTGATTGTTTGCACTAGATGCATTGATTTTAGTGTAGATGTTAATTTACGATTTGATGCATTAATATTTATGACGTACATTAATTTCAAAGTGATTAGATTAATAGTGTGAATTGATTTCAGTGTAAGCACATCTCTACCTCATCCATCTGTATCGCTATCTCCCAATGTCTCTCCTTCTTTATCTCTCTATCTCAGCCCCTAAACATACACACTCTCTTTCCACGTCTATCTATCTCTCTCTCCCTCCCTTCCTCTCCCCTCCCTCTCTCTCTCTAACATTTCTCTCTCCATATATATATCTCTTCCTCCCTACATGTCTTTGCCTCTCTCTTCTTCCAACTCCCCCCCATCTATGTCTCTATCTCCCTTTGTCTCTCCTTCTCACCTACAAAACATACACACTCTCTCTCAATGTAAGCACATAGAACTTTTTCAACCATAAATACAATACTTGAATTTTCATCCTAAATAAAATGTTTGTTTACCCCAAATGTTTGATTCTTCGAACTATAAACTATTTATAATTAGGTATATTCGTATTACTCCCATTTTCCATCATTCAAAATTGTTAATTACTTTGCATTCAAACGCAGTAATAGAAAATAACTATCATTGAAAATTATTTGGGGTTTAACACTCCATAAGTCACAATGATCGAATTTCGAGAAAACTACTATTAATATTGGAGAGGAATAGAGACAAGGTGTGTTTTTTACTATAGTATCTCGAGTTAAATATTAGAATGGTCTACGATTCCAACTACTCTTTTCATATGATCGATATGAAAAAATGGAAAAACTAAAAGGTGTGAAAATATGTTTGCACTTCGAGAGATTTGATCACTCTGGGCACTTGATAGATCTAGTGTTAAGATGGATATAGGCTACTTTCAGTCATGTGCGGTCGAGATGCACACTTTATTTCCTTCTCTCTATTTCTTAGTTACCTTAGTTTGTTGAGATGAAAGAGACTATTAGTAACAGACTATTAGTAACTTGAACGATGAAAAATGATAAAATACAAAATTTGAGTGCAAAGGGTCAATGTAACAGTTTTGATACATAGAAAATGTGAATAATAAGAATATAGTCAATTACAAACAATCTTCATTGCAGTCAATTTGAAACTATTTTCTTCTAGGATGAAACCAATTTTAATACAAATGCAAGTCTCTTTTCTAAGAGTATCTTTCCCAAGATATAGCTATTTATAAAATCTATTGTATGCACAAATATATGTCATGTTGCTCTAGAACAAAACTAATGTGTTAGTCATTATTTCTTGAAACTATTTTCTTCTACCCTGAAACCAATTTTAATACAAATTTAAGTCTCTTTTCCAAAAGCATCTTTCCCAAGTTATAGCTATTTACAAAATCTATTGTATACACAAAGATATGTCATGTTGCTCTAAAACAAAACTAACATGTCACTTTCTCTAAAACAAAACTAATGTGTTAGTCATTATTTGTTGCATGCAGATATATGTATTTTACATTGTGTTAGCCATTATTTGTTGCATGTGGATATATGTATTTTAAAAAGGAAAGCTAGTACTTCTATTCCAAGTAATTAGTTGTTTTAAAAATAAAAATAACCCTATAAAAGTTAAATAATAAAAATAAAAATGACTCATTGTATTAACTCATGGTTTTAAAAATCCATGGTATCTCTGGAATATAATATATTTAAGGGAGGATTCAACTACCCTAGATTCATGCTATTTTGATGTTATATTTGGATACATAATTAGTTGTAGAAAATTATGGTAGCCTATAAAGGTAAAACTTTTTTTATGGATATATTGGCACTGGGCATTTGTCTGCAGAGATTTCAGCAATACTGAATCTAAGACACATAATTGTATTGTGCTCTTTGCCTTCCGATCCAGCTTCTTCCATTCTTCATCAGTCACTCCCATTGGTTTAGTACCCGAATCGAC
Organism: Pinus taeda; assembly: GCA_000404065.3. Lineage (NCBI taxonomy): Eukaryota > Viridiplantae > Streptophyta > Pinopsida > Pinales > Pinaceae > Pinus > Pinus taeda. The sequence goes on along the minus strand of APFE031287716.1, from coordinate 71,249 downwards.
CACGATCCACTGATCTTTATCCACCAACAGATCCTCCATCTTGAGTTTCCAAAACTCAAAACTCTGACCATTGAACTTCTCAATCTCTATCTTTCCACTGCTCGCCATCTTCTTTCACCACCAGAATCAATCTCGCAGATCTCCCGGTGAACAGGGTCTTTCACAGGCCCGAGCGAAACCCCTTAGCAACAAAGGCATCCCCTTGAAGCCAAAATAGCTCTGATACCAAATGTAGGTTTTAACCCTGTACAGAAATTACCTGCATACGAATTCTAAATCACAGGAAAAATAAAAATGTGAGAGCATAACACATAAAACACGTATACATAGAGATTTCCCACTGGATCCCAAAACTGGGACTACCAGTTTGATTTTTCATTACATTCCTTTCAATGTTACAATACATATTTATACATGCGGAAGCATCCAATACCATGGACCGAAAACCATCGCATCCAAAACCATGGACCGAAAACCATCGCATCCAAAAAAGATGTGCGAAAATCATGCACAAAACCATAGGTGGGTCCGCCCAACCTAACATAGGGTCCAAAACAAAAATTTTCCGGGGCGCTGCCCCAGACCCCATAACATGGGTTTACGGGTACACCTCAAACCCCCTGTTAACTATGTGGAAAGAATATAACACAACCCAACAGTTTTGCTGTCTATGATCAATACACCTCTGTGGAAACCCCCTTCCTTTCCATCATTCTGCCTCCATTGTGCAAAGAACTGTGAATGCTTTCGTGTATTGTGTGCCATTTACAGTTCTTTTTTACAAAGAAGTAGCATAATCGAACTGTCCTTTCTTGATTTGTGAGTGTTGCAAATGTCGTTTTCAGTCATAGAAAATAATCCTATTGTTCTTGATAATTGATTGTGTTGTTACTCTTGTATTTGATTTGAATTAGTGGTTTTTCAAGTGTTGAAAGCAATTTTATATTCAAAATCGCAAAGCGTCATCATTATCTTCCTTTCGTATTTTGAAGAAAATTGTTAGTATTGTCGCTTTGAAAAGATAATTCAGATTTATACTTAGCATTCTTCTTGTCATTCACACATTAAGAAGGCTGAAAACAAATACATGCATGTGCATTTGCATTTAGACTACTTGTTGGTTTGATTTAGGACAGTGCATCTAGTGTGTGCTCTGTGCTCTATGTTGAAAGAATCTCATTTCTCTTTCCTTAGTAGCTAGAATTTTCATTGCGAAAGAAGATTAAATGATTGTTTATCATCTTAGTTTGCATTTTAGAAATTATATATCTACATCACGCGGTGAACGTAAAAGGCAAATTTCTTAAGCAAGATGAACTGTAAAATAAATTCAATGAACATAAAAACGGTTTGGAACCTAACACACAACATTTAGAAGTCTAGGCTAGAGACGTATTCCAACGTTGTAAAGCTTGGTAACTATCGCTTTCATTTCTGGTTGGGGGATTCCTCCTATTTGAGACGACAAATGCAGTACAGACTTATGCTCCCACGTACCATCAAGTATATATTGGGAGACCACAATAGGCTATATCCTTTATCCTTAGGAAGCCATGTCTACCACCCTATCAATCGCAATGCACTCAACACAACATTCGGGAAGATTGGCTGTCGTACCGTAAAAATTATTCTACAGTTTTGCGATTGGTTTGGTAATCCCTCTATCTAGATTTCCAGAGTAGTATCTTTCGTTCCTTTTCAGACTCCTTAAAGGAAAAGGTCCATCTGAGCACTTGTCACTTCAGGCTCATTAAAAATCGAAGGCGATTAGAGTCATCTTTTGTTTTTTCTCGACCCTTAAAAATTGAAAAAACAAGTTGTGTCAAAGGGTCTAAAATTCTTTTAATTCAGAATCATTTTCCCTATTATTTTGAGTTGATCGAGTAATCTATAATCGTGGAAGAAAGTCAATCAAAACCCTATCGTTCACGAAGAATTACGAGTCAACCGTCGTTGACTCTGGAAATGAAACTATTCCAGAAAAAGCAAACTCATTTGACCGGATCGAAGTCCCCTAGCTTGGTTGGAGCAAGTACTCCAACATCCTCAAAGACTCTGGTTACTCCGAACATTTCTGGTAACCTCGCCTCTATAGAAGAAATTCCGCAGCCATGAAAGGACATTACAACTGATCCTAGTGTGACGGTAAACACTTCTATTCCTGAACTGGCTCCATCTACAACTGATTTGGAAGGTGTTACCCCCCAAACATTTGTCGCTACAGAACCTATACCTTCTTCGATACTAGAAATATTTTACAGACATGACGGTCTACCTATTTTGCCTGGATTGATTTCCATAGAAGAGATTGTGGAAGATCATCCATCTAATGGTCCATCACAATTTGGAGCTGAGATCACCCTATATCCTTCTTCATCAGAAATTAGTCTCCCGCCATCGGAGGTTCCTGAAGAATCACTGAGGAATATTTTGGATAGACTAAATATGTCTGAACAACCATCGACATCTAGGACTGTGTCATCCAATGCAATAGCAGTAGAACTTCTTGCTGCTACTCCGACAATGTTCGACAACGTACCATTTGTCCCAACTAGCTCTCAACCACTGGATGGAGTCCACTCAGGGGTTGTTTTGACAGTATGGACTGTTCCTATTTGTTCGTCCGGAATAAGTTTTGGAATCTCTTATGTTGAGTCTCAACAAATTGATCCTTCGTAGTATCAATTTGGGCAATCCAGTTCCCAGAGGCAAATCATCCCTTTGAGCACTAGGTTACCGCCGTATGGAGGGAAATATACCATTCCATTGTCTCCTCCGGGAGAACAACCATACGAGAGTTCACAATAGAATTCAGGGTATGCTAGAATTACATCTAGTAGTTGGGTGACAATAATGCTTCAACAACCAAGAGTTGTACATTCGATGCAAAAAAGTTTACCTGTGTCAAATATCCCCACTACGTCGGCTATCATGACGGTGTCGTAAGTACAAGCGTTGCCTGTTGTATGCCAACCTCAAATTTCTCAGGTCATAATACAACCACATCTTGTCCCTGCGATGTGACAACAATCACCGACTAGTGGAATGACCCAGGTTCAAACGGGGACTATTACCCCCCATCTTGGCCAAACAATCAGTACTGGGAAACAGTTCATGGCTTCACAACAATGGCTGGTACAATACCAACAACCATAATTCCAACAAGCTTACCAAGGATCTGAGAAACAATTCTTTGCAAGTAATGGGCAGCCATACATTCAAAACGGTCAACATCCACCATATCATAATGGTCATGCCCATCAACCTTACCAAAGTTACCAGCACCAAATGCATTATGCCAGTATGCAAATGCCAATTGCTCAGGAAATTCCATCTTATCCTGGGTATGCTTTGCCGAGCTTGAATCAATAGTTTCCTTTCGTGGCAACTTTAGGGTTATTGGATCTAAATCGACTAACGAATGATCCAGTCACTTATGCCCCTTGGTGGCTAGCAATTCCGCATAAACTTCCATCAGATATTCCTAAATTTAATGGAAATCTGGGTGAAGACCCGTTGAATCATGTGATGATTTTTCACCTATGGTGTTCATCCAACACTCTCAACGATGATTCGATCACGCTTCACTTTTTTCAGCAAACATTAACTGGTCCAGCAGCAAAATGGTATATCGAATTGCCTAGAGCTTCATTTGATAACTTCAGTACCCTAGCCACAACCTTTTTAACCCATTTTCAGTTACCCATAAGGTACGAAATGGGAACAGAGCTTCTTACCAATTTCAAACAAACGATGGTCACTCACATATCCGATCATATTCATGAGTGGTGACGTCGTCACATAATGGTAAAAGCATATGTTCCTGATCAGTTTTTGGTTGAATGGTTTATTAAGTCATTGTTACCTTCTATTACAAAAGATGTGACAAAGGGAGGAGTCGTCACTAAACGACAAGTTATTACTCGTGCACAATACCTAGACTTGATGTATACATAGTCTGGCATCCTCTACGATAAAATCCCTGATGCTCCTAGACCGGAATTTTCCGTTCCTCCCCCTCCTAAATCAAACAAAGACTCTCATGCCGGTGATGGCATGATAGGTACGACTAGCATGAAAACCGTAAAGGCTACATCAAAGAAGGCCCATACGGTTTCAAGCCAAAATGAAAATGAAGAGCTCCTCACCTCGGAAGTAAATGTCGTGTCGACTAACAAAGGCAAAGAACCCAAGCACCCAGGAGGCAGGAAGAAAAAGAAATGGAAGAAGAAGAAATAGGAGGAGTCTTCTCCTGAAAAATCTTCTACAAACGCTTAAGAGATTTCAATTGGAATATCAAAGATGAAAGAATAATATTGAATTTTGCGATCAAATATTCTTTTAAATGCGATTGCTTCAAGAACAACTGGAAATAGAGCATTAGAACGCAAACATAAAACAAACTTCTTCAGAGTTACATGTTTTGATGCCAGAATTTCTGTAGCCAGGATGAAATATTCAGGACAGTCTGAATAAATGCATAAACAGGTACAACACATGTTAGGTGTTGAACGCGCTAAACACACAACACTCTATGAATCTGTCCGAACAGTTAACTGCCTAGGTTATCTGTAACAAATCTATGTTACCTGTGCAGTTTTAGTTGAATTTAGTTTAATTGTGCCAAAAACAATTCATTTGTCATATAGGTGTGTCTATTTTAATTTATTTATCATGGTTTTTGGCATCAAGATTTCATGGTAGCTGAATATTGTGATTTAACTCATATATTTTTAAGCAAAAATATTTTTAAAAATCACATAGAAATCTTAAAATAAACGCTTTTTAACCTCTATCAAAGTTTTTCATCATCATCAAATGTTTCTTTTTATACATTACAAATTAAATAAATTTGACTCAGCGTTTTCTTCTTAGGTTACAAAATAAATATTTAATTTAATGACCATTCGTTCATCCTATCGACACACAGCGTGGCCTCTCGCCTGCCCAAAGTCGCCCAACTACAGATTACGTTACAATTTAGGTGGGAAAATTAACCGATTTTGATTCAGTTGTTTCCCATGGAATCGACACACAACGTGGCCTCTCGCCTTCCCAACTACGAATTACGTTACAATTTAGGTGGAAAAATTAACCGAGTTCAACCCAATTGTTTCCCCATGGAATCGACACACAGCGTGGCCTCTTGCCTGCCCAACTACGAATTACGTTACAATTTAGGTGGGAAAATTAACTGATTTCGATTCAATTGTTTCACCATGGAATTATTTCTCGATATTCCCTCTAAAGAACCAATAGATTAACATATATTTTGAACCAACCGACTAACATAATTTATATTATTTTAAAATACATTTGGTATAAGACTATCTCACACGTGACACATTTTTGTCATTGAAGCACAATCTCTTTTGTTCTAAAACAGAGTTCAATTAAGATTTTTCAAGACATTGTATAACTAGTTTATTTAAGACTTTTCCAGACCAACCCTCGTAGCTTGGAAGCACAACACAGCAGGACACATATGTCAAATCTCGACTTAAGATGAAGCTTATGTTAATTTCAACAATGGCCAGTATAAGGCATTGTAGATTTCAGTTTTGTGCATTGGCTGTAACCCTTTAGGACCCTGACCCATTTTAATTGATTCATATGAAGAGTAGAGAATGAGGAAAAACAATAATAATTACTCTACAAGTTATTTCCGTACAGATTTGAGGAAACAAAACTTATGGCAACATTTTACTCACTATAATAAACTACAAATTAATTTACAAGTTAAAAGTCTGAAACAAGAATAGAAGTTTATAGCTAAATATGTTAAGTTGCATTAAAAAGAAAGAGAGTATTTTTGGACCATTGCAGATTTATGAATGTACTCTAAGTAAAACAAGCAAAAGTCACCTTCTCTTTTACATAATTTCATCATTAAACTGCGCCGAGTTAGAAATTACAGTTAGCTAAATTTTATATAGCTAGAACACATTTGAAAAGAGGGAAAAAAAGTTGTAGCCGATTTTATGTATAATTAGAATAATAAAGCTGTAGCGCAGTATAAAGCAGTAGTGCAGTTTAATTTCCTCATTAAACTGCGTGGAGTCAGAAATTACAAATAGCTAAATTTTATATAGCTGGAATACATTTGAAAAGAGGGAAAAAAAGCTATAGCACAGTTTAATTTCATCATTAAACTGTGCGGAGTCAGAAATTACAGTTAGCTAAATTTTATATAGCTGGAACACATTTGAAAAGAGGGAAAAAATTTTGTAGCCGAGTTTAAACTTAAGTTAGAATAATAATTAACATAATAATAATTTTATAATAAATTTAAAATCAATTAAAAAAAAATAAAAAAATAAAATAAAATAAAATGTAAAATAATAAAGTAAAAAAAATAAATATAATTAATATGATTGAAACATGTTCGACATTCATCTCATCCTAAAACCAAATCTTTTCATTACTATTTAATCCCTCAATTAAGCTTTTCTTCTATCAAGCATTCATGAAGTCCTGATGATGGATCCCAGTTGGGATTTGAAACGTTGAGGAAAAATGGTTTTCACTGTTGATTCTTCGATAACTAAGTTAGAATAATTACTCTACAAGTTATTTTTGTACAGAGGAAACAAAACTTATGTCAAGAGGCAACATTTTACTCACTGTAATTAATTTACAAGTTAAAAGTCTGAAACAAGAATAGAAGCTTATAACTAAATACGTTAAGTTGCATTAAAAAGAAAGAGAGTAGTTCTGGATCATTGCATATTTATGAATGTACTTTAAGTAAAACAAGCAGAGGTCATTTTCTCTTTTACATAATTTCATCATTAAACTGCCAGGAGTCAAAAATTACAGTTAACTAAATTTTATATAGCTGGAACACATTTGAAAAGAGGGAAAAAAAGCTCTAGTCGAGTTTATGTATAATAATTACTGTACAAGTTATTTCTGTACAGATTTGAGGAAACAAAACTTATGGCAAGAGGCAACATTTTAATCATTGTAACAAACTGAAAATTAATTTACCAGTTAAAAGCCTAAAACAAGAATAGAAGCTCATAGACAACAAGAAAAAGGGGTTCATTCTTCCCCATGGCTTAGTACATGCGAATTAAAAGAAGACAATATAACCCCGAGCCATAGAAGCTTCTTGGTTGGAATGCATTTGAAAACCGGGAGATAAAAATGTAGCCAAGTTTATGTACAGCCGAGCGAAAAACAAAACAAGAAGTAATTGCCAAACTTCATAAATTCTAAAACCTTAGGAAGATCGAGCTGCATAAACAGTATAAACAGTAGAAGGTCGAGAAATTTAGGAAGCCCTTTCCCATAGTTGTTCTTCCCATTTGTAGCAGGAGAGTGCAAAGTTTTAACGCACCGTGTGACTGTAATGAAAAGAAGAATAAAGGAAAAAAGACTCAAATGGAGGAAAGTCGTGGCCATTTCCTTCAAAGCCCTCAAGGTTGCAGTACCAGAAACTCAACATGCAAAGAAAAAGAACCCATAATTAGTAATGCATAAGAAAACCCTCTTCGAGTTTAGAAAACTCCAACAGGCCCAAAAGGGCAAAAAAAGCAAGTTTTTTTCAAAATAGGTTCAGAAACCAATGTGGAGCTACACTGGTTGTCAATTTGGCAAGTTCTCCTCCTTCGTTGGTAATGTTCGTCGCTATGCAGTCACTCAGCCTGCAAGCGGAAATTCCATTGCTGAGATTCCCTTTGTGAATCTTCTTTAAAGAATTTTGCAGCCTGACAGAGAAAAATCAATGCAATGAAAAACAGCCAAATTGCCCCCGAGCGCGTGTTAAGCGTTGAAGTTGAAAAGCATTGCGCATAAGGGAACAATATTGCATGAATGAAGGATTTGGATTTCCTTACCGTGCATCTTCAAATTGAAGTTGAATGTCAAAAAACAACCTGGAGTGACATAGGTATACAATTTGGCAAGTTCTCCTCCTTCGCTGGCAAGGTCTCCTGCGATGCAGTCGCTCAGCCTGCAAGCGGAAATTCCATTAGTGAGATTCCTTTTGTGAACCTTCTTTGAAGAATTTTTCAACCTGGTAGAGAAAAATAAATGCAATGAAAGACACCCAAATTGCCCCCGAGCCCCTGTACATTAAGCCAAATAACTGATCAAAGACCCTCGAGAGGGGTTAGTCCTTCCATTATAATTTAGATAACAAAAAAAAATGGGTTCATTCTTCCCAATGGCTTAGTACATCCAAATTAAAAGTAGACAATATAACCCCAAGCCACAGAAGGTTCATGGCTGGAACACATTTGAAAACAAGGAAAAAAATCTTGTAGCCAAGTTTATGTATAGCCAGGTGAAAAACAAAACAAGCAGTAACTGTGAAACTTCATAAATTATAAAACCTGATGAAGAGCGAGATGCATAAACAGTATAAACAGTAGAAGGTCAAGAAATTAAGGAAGCCCTTTCCCGTAGTTGTTCTTCCCATCTGTAGCAGGACAGTGCAGAAGTTTAACGCATTGTGTGACTATAATGAAAAGAACTGTAATGAAAAGAAGAATAAAGGAAAAAAGACTCAAATGGAGGAAGGTCGTGGCCATTTCCTTCAAAGCCCTCAAGGTTGCAGTACCAAAAACTCAGCATGCAAAGAAAAAGAACCCATAATGATTAATGCAGAAAAAAACCCTCTTTGAGTTTAGCAAACTCCAACAGGCCCAAAAGGGTAAACAAACCAAGTTTTTTTCAAAATAGGTTCAGAAACCAACCTAGAGCTACACGGGTTGGCAATTTGGCAAGTTCTCCTCCTTCGCTAGTAAGGTCTACTGCTGTGTAGTCACTCAGCCTGCAAGCAGAAATTCCATTGGTGAAATTCCCTTTGTGAATCTTCTTTGAAAGATTTTGCAGCGTCAGAGAGCAAAATTAATGCAATGAAAAACACTCAAATTTCCCTTGAGTGCCTGTTAAGCATTGCAGAAGTTGCAAAGCATCCGCACATAAGGAAAAAATATTGCATGAATGAAGGATTTGGATTTCCTTACCCTGCATCCTCAAATTGAAGTGGAATGTCGAAAACGCAACAGAGAATGACCGTTATAATTTAACAATTAGGGTTTTTTTATTAACTATTAATCCAAGGGCCTTAAATTTTTCAATCGTCTAAGATCTGATCTAATGGTGCAGATCATTACACGTTGGTAGTTGGGGGAGTTTGTTTTAGAGGGAAGCACCTTACGGCGTAATTATAGAAAGCCTTCAATATTATAATATAAGAACACGAGAATTTGAGGTTTTTCTTAAATAAAACCAAATCTCGGAAATATACAATAGTATTGGCAACTTGGGATTATCATAATTTTTTTAAATATACATTTAGGAAATCATGGGCTCTAAAGTCTGGTTATATCAATGCTTTTGTAAATTTTTAAAGGTTTTACCATTTTTTTTGAAACTGTATGCAAAAAAAATTGATTAAGCAAATAGTAAGGGAAATTTAGAATGTAAAAATAATTTAAAAAATTAAAGGCATTCACATTATTTATTATATGTATTTATAATAATGCATAATTGTTTTTTATACATCAAAACATAACCAAAATTAATCATAAATCACATTAAAATTTAAAATAAAAGAAAATATTGAAAAAGAAAAACTATAAAAGCATCTATTCAAATTAATATATGTAAAACTAAATGAAATAAAAAAGATAGTAGTTTAAAAATTTAATGGAGCGTTATCGCTACAATAAACATTCTTCAAAATTTTGCTTACACTTGAATTTTGGAGCTTACTTGTGATCTTAGGATCTATTGTTCCTTGATCGTTCATATTTGTTTCATGATCGGTTGATGTTCCCTCAGATTTTAAGTGTCAAAGTCACTTGCTTATGCATGCTCAGTTCTCGAAGAATCCACAAGTGCACATATTTTTATGCAAGATTAGATAGACATTGTATAACTCTTGAAGGTAAGGCTTATACAATTGCTAGTGATAGTGATTAGGCAATCCAGAAGCACAATGTACTACGCAACACGTGTCGAGAGTTAGTGTGCACTTTCCATTGACAATATTTCTCACTTCGATTGCAATTGTGCTTTATATTTTGGTGAGTTTCCTCATCTCTCACTCTAGTGCACCTTTTTCTGACAAGTGTCACTTTCACATTCACAACTGTCATCTTTTGCTTGCTTTCATTTTAACAAATTTCGTTTTCAATTTATCTTCACCTAGGCATGTTTCACTTTTATTCTATTTAAGCCTTTGCAAGTGTTGTTCACACTTTTCTCTTACTTTCACAAGTGTTGTATTTTGGCATGGGAAGTGCCGCACGTTGTAAAAGTGGAGTGATGGTTCATTTCAAGAGGAAACTTTGGTACGAATGGATCTTATCTATCATGTATTCATGCATTAGACTCATTCCCATAGTTTTATGCGTTGTCATACAAGTGTCGTCATTGTCGTCACAAAGTGTATTTGGAGTGTCACAATTGGAGGAGATTGTTGTTTTGTCATTGCATTAAGGGGATCATGTTGTTTTTGAATGATGAGTGTTCTATGTTGTGTCGTTGATAGTTCTCAGTGTGTGATCATGTTCAACCTTGGTTTCATCTCTGCCTCATTGATCCCACACTTAGTCAAATTCTGGAAGATTTCATGCCCAACCAACTTAAGCTTGTTTTGCCCCTCTATATTGTGCACTTCACAATTGTAAGCCTCAACACTGCATCCCTCCCTCATGGAACTATGTAATGCATAGTCATTGTCTCCAAGAACTGTGCATTGTGTAGTCACAGTGTTCAATCCCGACCTCCTGACCTCTCGAACTATGCAATATTTCCCTAGGCATTCCCTTTCTGCGCATTACATAATCCTAGTCCATAGCCTATCTCCCTAGCTCGAACTATGCAAATGCACAATCCAACTACCTAGTCTCCCTCTAGAATTGTGCATTATGCAACTATAGTAGGCAAGCCTTCCTCATTATGACCCTAAACTCTGTACTCCTGCTTCTCAAGCCTCTAGAACTACACATTACGCAATTTCAAGCCTCAGTCCCTCACTCTTGGCCTATGGAACTGTGTATTGTGCAATCCCTGAGTATTCCTCCCTATCTACTACCGAGTTCCATCTCAATCAATAACTTTCATGATGCAAGTTAGACTAGGAGATTTTCAGACTAATTTCATCTTGTCATGAGTGGATTTCACTTATAGGTATTACATCTTGACATGACAGAATGATGCTTAGAGAAGAGGAGAAGGAAACTATGCTAGAATACACTTGGGAATCTATGAAGACAAGATGATCATGAACAAGAATATGAAGGGACACTAGTTTACGATGAAAGACCAAAGATTAGGACTAGATGAAGACTCCATATCATTCAACCCCTTGAAGGGTGAGTATGAAGAACAAACTAGATCTTTCATGAATATGAAGTACTGAACAAACCTCTCATAAAAGTAAAAGACAAAGAAAAAATAATAATAGCTTGGCATTTCCATCTCATCATGAATTCCATCTCATTATTGTCAAGGTGTGACTTATGCAAGCATTGTCACAATGTCATGTTTGTCCATGTGTATTGCCACATCATTTGTGGATGTAATGATGTAATATCAAAAGGAAAGGAGAAAATGTAATATGTGGAAGTCCAAAGGTTATATATAGAATATCAAAAGTCACATAGTCATATATGGACAAAAGTCTTTAGGAAAATTTCAAACTTCATATAGAAGTCCAGAAGTCATATTAGAAGTCAAAGAGTCATGAGGGTAACTCAAGATTCATGGTGATCTAGGATTTTTTTCTTATAGATGCATCAAAATTACATGTAACTAATCTTATTTAAAAACCATGAAAACATAAGCTTATAAACGAAGAGTAGAAACATAATCATGAATGAGATCAAGACACAGATATTTGATTACGGAGTTCATCTAATTCGAAATACATCTTTGTGCCTGGCTCAACAGTGGGGAGGCCTTCATTTATTAAGTGGCATGAAAAGAGAAGAAGTACAAGTAGATTTTACATAAACACCCTTATACCTCTAATATGGAATATAACTGACAAATGGAGAGCCCAACTCTAGAAACAGAAAGCATTAGTGAAATCATGTCGAAACATCATTCAGAAACACCTATTCGAATGCCCAATTATAATAATAGGGCTTCCTGCACCTCTCGGAATCTTTAGATACTCGAGGCAAGGTTCTGGCCACCTGCCAAGAGCAAGAACCGCTACTATGAAATGGTATTCTAATAAATCCCATATCTTCCCTCTCCTCATCCTATGCAGATAGTCCATATAAATTCTAGTCGGGAGATTCCTCCATGAACCGGGTAGTTAACAAAATGATAAACATAAAAGGCAGGTTGTTTCAATACATAGAGATTCTCGGTCGTGGAATAGTGCACAAGTAGAACCCTGTTAAACATAGTAAAAATACGAAAAGAAAAGTTCCATGGACTATTTCCTGCTTATCTTATTAACTGCACATTAATTCCCTAAACAGATGACTTAAACACAGACAATCAACGCTTAACTCCTTAAAATGACAACTTTAATGGACCCGAACGTGCTATGAGCAGAGAACCATAATTCATTGGCACCGATACATGATATCACAAATCGAAAATTGGCGGAACCGACAGATCTTATGATGTATGCCCGCGGTGTTTGCAATATGCAATTGTGGTATCACATTCGCAATCCGTACCATAAGGTACCGATTATGTACTTCCTTCCCTTCAAGATGTGTGCTTGTGATAATATCATCATAACCCTGATTGTCGGGGGCCGATTCGTAAACAATTGATCCACCTTCGATCTACGATATGCGATATCACAATCTCAACTTGGATCCTACCAGGGCCGATTTATAAATGCTTTCCTTTTACGATTGTGATATGTGATTATCGCATCGCAACCTTTCTTTCCTAGGGCTGATTTGAAACCACTAACCTTTGCCTTTTGCACTAAGTGAAATGTGGGACCAATGGTGGCCTACCATTTGGTGCCTCCCCATTCGCTAGGAGCTCTGCCACGCCATCTTCTCTTGCCACCTGTCCAAGTCAAACATGAACTCTAACTTGCTCTAATTTCTTCATATGAGCTCGGATTCAAGTGTCATTCACATCATTGGAATCAGGATGACAGACACTTTGATTCAATGTTAAGTTTATCCAGATTCTCCTACTTTGAGTTTTGAGCCTTTTTATCATGCCACTAGTACTTTTTAGAGATCCAACTGGATTAAACCTCCCCATTGAGAAGCTTTTGGTCCTCTAAAAGCATTAAAATAATCTACAGTTGCTTTGTAAATTGTGTGCACCATAAGTTTACTAACAAGTCCATCCTTCCTTCTCCTTCACCTTTGTCCTTCGGAGTCATAAGTGATGAGCTGACACCTGCATCCCCTGCAAACTTGTAGTACAATACTCTTGCAAATTACATGCTTAATTCTATGACAAATAACAAGCCAAGCATCCCATACTTGCCACAAGTTTATACCACATACTCTGTGGTCATGTCTACATAAAATTGAAACAATACCCCAAGTCTAAATACAAGGCCAAACATCATGGTTGCTTCAACAAGCGATGGAAAACACATCATCATTGCAACATATGATTTAAAAAAATAAGGCCAAACATCATTGTTGCTACCACGAGTGATGGAAAACACATCATCACTTTTACATTTTAACACACAAAACATGATTTAAAAATAAGGCCATGACATTCTACCACACCTAGAAGAACTACGGGAAGAGAAAGAGGAGAAACAGAGGTTGCTACACCAGCTGCAAGCCAAAGAGAGGCTTTTGAAAAGCTACAACGTAACTCTCGTGAGGTAAAGAGGAATTATTCGACTCCGTATTCTTTTCCTGATAATGATTACACCACTTTTGAAGAACATACCACAGGTATCGACTCCAAAATGTTAAAGAGAATGGGGTATGAAGGGAAAGGCCTTGACATTAATGGCTAGGGCATCATAAACCCCATCAAAGTAGTAGAATTACCCCGACATATAGGACTTGGGTTATGTCAAGAAGGATATTGGGGAATGTGCTAAAACAACCAGCGAACCATCTATGACAGATGATGAGAAGCCCTCACCAATTCTTTCCAAATTGACCATGAAGGTAAAAGATGTTAATTTATCTTCAGTTCCATCTTCACATTATATAATTTCTTTTGGAAATGTGGAGATACCCATTAGAGGGACAAGCATGAGACTTCTTACCAAGATGAGGTACAAAGGAGAAGGGCTTGGTGTTAATGAACAAGGCATAACTCATCCATTGGAGGTTGAGAAAACACCTCGATTTTAAAGTTTGGGGTACACTGAAGGACAATTGTCAAAGGTGTCAAGAGCTTCCATGACATTGTTGAACCCATCGAGGAAATAGGATGATGGGAATACATCACTATCAACCTATGGCAGTATGCAATGCACCAAAAGAGCTAAGGAAAGCTCTCTTTCCCACGATTGTACTAGAGACCAATAGGAAAGGTATAACAAGTATCAAGATTCTAATGTTCGTTTTGATTACAACCATATTGTTAATAATGGATGAAAATCATGGCATAGAAAATCTTTCATTTTTTGTGGATTGCATAACCATGTGTTTGCTAAGCACTGGAGAAGAATAATAGCATGAAAGAGGATGAGGCGTGAAAGACCCTATTTAAGGCAGGAAAAGAAGAATAAGGTAAAGCAGATCTAGAGGAAGAAGACTTATCATATTCATTGCGACAGATTTGGTCATCAAAGAGCCACGTGTGGGAGGCTCCATCCACAACAGCGTCACAAGAACAAAGCATTTGTGCACGAACCAGGTGAAACAATTGTTCGACCAGGAAATGCACCACAAGGAGATGACCTATTCACTTTGAAGGTGAAAGATGGTTCTTCTAGGTGTGGTAGAATGTCATGCCCTTATTTTTAAACATGAAAAGGACCGAGTTATCCTTGTCATTAAACTCGTTAAAACAATAATGGAAAACTTTTCCATCTAGAAAAGAATGAGTTTCACTATCGCTAGGCTCACTAAAACATAGCAATAGGTTTTCCTGAAGGGCAAATTATAGAACAAGGACATGTTATCCTCCTCAAGCTTGACAAAAATAAAGAGGTACTGGTCAAGAATGACTGGGCAAAAAGGGAAGAAAACTTGAAGAACTTCATTGGTAGCAGGTCGCTCTTGAACATGGCACTTTCACTCCATCACGATGATTGAGTTGGTTTGGGTTACTCCGTTCACCAGTCACATCACCATTGGTCCTATGTACCATCCATTTTTGGGGTTAATGCTACCAATCCATTTCAGTGTCACCGATGTGTTCAAGAGAAGTCGCTCAGAGAATTCACCAACCCAGCTAACACCTCATCCACTGCAATACCTTCACTCTCCATTTTTCATGACCGCCATTCCTGAACCTTGTATCATCAGATTGTTTTCACCTCCACAAAATCATTTGCTTTTTTTCGTGCCGTAGATGTGGGATTCATTAAGGCCCTCCTACAATGGGTCACTTCTTGTCGACATCAGCTCATTATACAAGAAGTTGACTGAGGAACAACCCTTTCAGTACTTTGAAGCTTGCATGCCTCAATGGCAAGTTTCTCACTTCCAACAATAAGTTTACATCAGTGGCCTTCGACTGAAATATTTTGCATGGTGTTCGACATCGACTCATATATTCGCACCACGTGACTTGTACTATAGTACCTTGAGGGTCATTATCAATATCAGTGATTCCTGTCGTGCCTCTTAACAACTTACATCATTGGCTGGTAATCAGGAGATGTCTTTCCAGGTTCGACTTCAGAACATATTTTCACATGGATCGACTTGTACATCGGGTGAAGATTGAACGAGTTTGAAGACCCCAGATCTAGTTTCATCCATTCAGGTTGCAATATATTTAGGAAAATAAAGACATCAAATGTACTACATAGCTACACAGATGATCATCCAAGCTAATGGATGATGGCTCTACAAGAATCTCCAGTCTACAACATCAAACGATTGTCTATCCTATGTACAAGAAAATGAATTTATAAAGCTAAGCATGGGAATGCCCGCCTCAGCTAGATCATGAAAATAATATGAAGATAATGTATTGTATTGTATCTTATTATAGGTCACCTTCCAGTTCGAAAAATCTAGATCCTCATGATAGATTTCACCTGACATTAGAGATTTACGCTCTATGCTTTAGGTGGCAACTGTTTAGAAATATTTGGCACTGCAATTCCCATCACTTATTTGATAAACCAAAGGCTCTTGGACCTTAAAATGTTGTTCATACCTTAAGGATCAAGGTCAGCTGATTACATCATTTCCAAAAGTTCCACCTAAAAACTACTAAGAACTTAGTCCAAATTGAGCCATATATACTGCTCTTGGCCAAGGTGTATGCATCTCACCTATTACACACGGGGGCTGTGATGCATACTGAAACGGCCTTTGTAGGGTGTGACTGGCGGGAGTAGACAATTGGCAGAGGAATTGGGTAAGTGGAACCTATACTATCTTAGAAAGTGCTGGTATGCACTTGCCTCTCTAATTCGCCTAGGGATGGAGTTAAGAGATCATGAAATCTCCAAGTGGAACAGGCACTATTATTTTAATGACACTAATCAAACCCAGAAAGTTGACTTATCCCTCTGCAAATATCTATATATGGATCCTCATCGTAGAGATCCAGAGGTGGAATTTTGTATTTTGATGAAGTGCTATTTGTGTTTCTCTTTTGGGATTGTTTGTTGGGTGATCTTGCTCATGAGGTGAAGAGGGCTTTCATGCTAGGAGGATGATGCTGGATCAGACAACTGGGTTGTAATCCTCTCTTCTACTTCTACTATCAATAAAGTTATTTGAGTTTTCCTCCATATACTTGTGTACTTGTGAATCTTGTATTTGTGAATGCAATTATATGGTTAATGTACTTCTGATTCTGCATTGTTTATGGTATTATAGATCTCTATGCTTTGATGGTGTTTTGTTTCTTTGTCTCTATAGGTGTTCTTTAAAATGGGACAAGTGAGAAAGGAGTGGCAAGCTCTATCAAAGGAGAGAGGAAACAAGCAAGGAGCCAAGCGAAAGATTAAGGTTGGTGCTCTCTACTTCTCTCTTATCTATCATAAATAAAGGAAAACACAAGTTACTTTGAATTGTTTGTTTCTAAGATAAATACTCGTCTTAGTGGGACTAGCAGATCAAATAGACACTAATTTTCCTGAAAACATGCATGTATCATGAATATTGTAAGACTATTATTTAGATGTTTGCAATATATGTTTTGTTCATATGTACAAAGGAAATTGTACTACTTCATTGGATTTGGTACTTATCTTGTTGAACGTGCATTGTATTTGTTTTAATGTTTGTTGTGTTTATGTGAACTATTTCACTAGATAACTAATGAATCTTTCTTTTTTGTCATGTGCCTCTCTTAGGATACTACTATCACTTGCCTTCTAAAGACTCACTCTTACTTCCCTCTCATGAAATTCTCCTTTTACACTGCAATCGGTGCTTCACCGTGTCAACTTAATTGTTGATTTCAAAGGTTATTTGCATACTCTCTTACTTTATCCATTGCAACAAAGGCAAAATCTTAGAATTATGGTGGTTGGGATGATACTCTGGATGAGGCTCCTACTCGAAATTGTGTGAGGCTTAATTGGGACTTCCCATTAGGTGACCCACTTGTTTAATGAATTTCAAGCATCGTTAATAGTTGGCACTAGAAGGAGGGCCATATCACAAGTTGTTCCCATTAAGTCTATTTCAAACTTCTTATCTTAAATTTCTCATCCCCAAATCATACTCCTCAGGTGTTTTTCCAATAGAAACAATGGTAAATTTTAATTCCCGATGAACCTATTTATAACTTGTCTCAATTAAAATTTGATGGTGAGGGTGAAATATCCATAGTTCAACACATTTGTAAATTTCTCTATTTTTGTGAATTTTATGTAATCGATTGTGAAGATGTTGCTCTTATACATTTCTTCCTCATCCTTGAAGGTCGAGTTAATCGATGGAGTCACACCCTACCACCCACTTCCATTCATTTCTTTTGAACACTTCATTGAGGAGTATGATTATTGGGATGTCCTTTAAAGGATGGATCAACTAGAATCAACCCTCATGAATCAATTGAGGATTTTTCTAGTCGATTCCTTCACTTATGTTATGAGTTTCCAAGGGAAGATACCTATTAGGATTTCTTTAAAGGAAAGTTTGAGTGTTTGACTCATATCTCTTTTCATGGTGAATTTGAACCCCCTGATGCTTTTGCTTCCCTAGATTTTGTAAATCATGAAGCACCTCTTATTACAGAGGAGGAACTTGATATTCATTTTGTTCCTTGTCCTCCTCTTTTTCCACTACCAATTTGGGTGCCTCTTGGTGATAATGTTAAAGTTGGGAAATTTGCAAATCAAATGGCTTCAAGTATTCAAGTATTCAAAGGATTCAAGTATTTGGGATTCTCATGATGGATTCACTGGGGAGAAATACCATACCACGTGAATTCATATTGGGGATATATATTGAGGAAAAAATGACATAATAGATAAAGCATATAATAGGGAGTAAAGGGTTTTTATCTTGGCAGGTATAAAAAATGGAGCTCAAAGTTAGTGAAAAAATATAAATGGGTATTAAAAATGTTAATGAAAAAAATGGATACCTACAATATCTAGTGAAATTAGGGGTTTTTTTAATTGGAAAGTTGTATTGGGTTTGTATCGGTAGGGTGTTAAATAATGTGATTTTTAGAGATATTTTCCAATATGTAGTTAAATTAAGGGTATTGTCGAGTATGCCACGAATGCATGTGATATGTCAGAGGTTCATTGAGTGATACCCCCTGTGCGGATTCTACCTTAAGCCAAATGGTTATAATAAAGAAGAACAGATGTGGCTACTTGGAAAAGTTGAGAAGCATATAAGTTTATGGTGTTATAACTAGATATTAATGGGAGGAAGGGTAATATTAATAAAATGGGTACTAGAAAATATTCTAGTCTTCTAGATGTCTTTATCTAAGATTCTCAAATCAATTCTGAATAAATTAAGGAAATGGTTGTTTAGTTTTTTATGGAGAAGTAAGAAAAGAAATGAGGGGGTTTACCTTGTCAACTGGGAATTATTATCTAGACTTGTGGGGGTGGGGATGGTGGGGGGTTAAGAACTTGATTTGGCTTGGTAAGGCCTTAGCTCTAAAAAAATTGAGGAGAGGATTGTTTGGTGAAGGTTTATGGAGTCAAGTAATAAGGAACAATTATCTCAAAAACATGTTTGTATTTGATTAGCTTAGAAATTCTATTGTTAAGTCAATCTCTAGGGGCTCTATTGTTTGGAAGGCCCTTATGGACTCCTTTCATTTCCTCTTCAATTGGTTATCCTCAAAAGTTGGGGATGGAAAACAAGTGATTCTTGGTAAGGACCCCATTGTAGGAGTTAGCTGCTATAAATTATCTCAAGAGTTGTTATCCTAAAATTTAAAGGTTACCTTTTTTATGAACAATGTCAAGAAAATAGAGTTCACAAATTTATTAATTGGTAATGGATGGCTCCTGCAAATTTGGGGTTAATTAGTTATTTGTTTGAAGAATGGAATATTTTCATAAAGGATTTATATAACAATGGTAACAATGGTAACGGATTATCTAACAGAATTGATTCGCTCATCTAGAGCTGGCATAATTCTTTTGGCCAGGTGAGAGAAAAACTTTCTTATGAAGCCATAACACACACTGTTGTTGAATAGAGAGTTTTTTTGTGGACCAATTCAATTTGGAGACAAAACATTTTGAGCAAGGTGAAATGTATCACATAGCTTGTTTTACAAAATAAAATCCTAACTCGAGAAAACCTTTAGAAGAGAGGTTTCTCAGGTCCTAATTTTTTTATGCTTTGCAAGACCCATGAAGAATTGATGGAACATCATTTTGTCTACTACACAATTACACAAGAAATATGGCTTTAAGTATTACAAGTTTTAGGCTTTAGAGAGAACACAAATTATATCTCCTTTGAGGATGCTCTTCGTAGTTGGAACGATAAGTTAAAAAAAAAATCTCCCTTCCAATCATTGTGGCTTGGGGAATGTGGTTATTAAGAAACAAGGTTATCTTAAAAAAATCAGGTATTAATATAATAAATAAAACCTATAGGATTGTGGTACATTTCAGGGAATATAATCTAAAGGAGAAAGGAGAAAATCAAAGAGGGATCAATCTCCCTAGATTATCTCAATGCCACCTAGTGGGTTTCCTTGGTGGTGTTTCACAAGGGGAAGATGTGGAGGTGACAAAATAATTAAAATGATAGGAACCAAATCTTTTTAGTTTAGAATTGGTATAGAGAAAGGAACAAATTCAAAATTAGAATTGATTTATTGTTGGCCTCCTTTTTATCTTGCAAAATTGCAAAACATAAGATGTTTACAATTTTTTTGGAGATTCCATAGGAAAAGTACACTTGGAAGTCTTAAACTTAGCTTCTTAGAAAGTCAAAACTTTAGAGTTGAGGATTTCTTCCAGGAAATCAACATTGAACACATTCATAAAGAACTAAACACAACAATATACATCTTATCAAAAAGAGCATTATCTTTGGATATAGGATACTTATTTTATGAATAATATGTTGGACATGTTCTCCAAAGTGCACATTTTGTGGTTTTATACTAATATGAGTACTCAACTATTTTCAGCAAAACCTATGTCCTGGATTAGATTCTCTCAATTGTGGGAATACCTTACTTCGTTGCTTTGAATCACTCAAGTTATGGAAGTTATTTTTGTATTTCTCATCCCTTTAATGTTACTTTCTATTATGAGGCTTTCTATATGGACAATTTCCTACTAGTTACAACCCTCATTTTCAGATAGATCTATTTTTAACATTCCTTGAAGTTGTTGTCTTATGTTTTTGACAATTTTTTGTAATGAATTTACTTCACAATAAAAAATATATGTATGTTTTTTTTTTATTCCCAGTAAATAACAAAGAAGCATTAAAAAAAGATTGGAGTGTTGTTAATTAAAGGCATTTGAAAAAAAGTCTGAGTACAAAAAATTCCTTTCTATCTAAGATCAAATAGGAGACCATTGAGTTGAATAGATGTGTGAGGGAAACAAGAAAGAGAACTCGAAAAAAAGAACTCAATTATAGTGACATTAATTTATTAGTCTTAAAGTAACAAGAAGATATGTGCATAGTCCATTTTTCTTACTTATAAATATATGCATATGATCTTTTTTCCTTTTAAGAAGAATGTGTTGAGTTACTATTAGGAAGAATGCTCATAATTCAGTAGCTATAAACATCTATAAATAATTGGAGTTAAAAATTATTCCCATACCTTTAACATTTTAATTTTCACATCAAAATTTATTTCAACAAACAAATTTCTCAAAATTTTAATATACACATTTCTTAAAATTAAACAATTTCTTATAATTTTACCATTAACAATAATTTTTCCATTAACAAGGAGACTAGGAGGGTTTCCATGTTGATCTAACCTATAAAGAACAATTTCTTAAGCAATAGTATTTGTAAAATATCCTTTTAACTCTATCATATAGCTCAAAAGTAGATGCTTTTCTTTTGAGAACAAATTTCTGAATAAATTTTAGCAAACCAATAAACAAAGTGCATTTCCCCAATATGTATGAAATATATACACAATTATTTCCTAAAGTATTATCCATATATATAAAAATATGAAGCGATTTTAATCATGCATTAACTTCTTAATATGATTTGATACTTTTAATCACAAACGGCCAAATCGGAGAAGATTTAGAAAACTCCATTCTTAAAATGATAAAGCTGGGCATAAATGTTTTGTTTTCCTACTCGAGTTCAGTTTCTCATGTTTTTTTTCCAAAGGGAATAAATCTTTTGTTTTCCTACTCGTGTTGAGATTTTCTGTTTGGAGCAAAATAGGAAAAATCTCAGTTGATGACAACAATAGAAATTCAGTTCCTAGATTAGCTCCAGGTTGTTGGGAGGGAGTTAATGCCTCCTATATTTGATGTGAGTGAGTTAATGAGGCTGTTAGATTCTCTATGCTATATAGCAGGAAACCATTCAGATGGTTTGCTAAGAGTGTGCGAGTTTTGTGAGAATTTCATGTTGTAATCTCTTGTTTTGATTAATAAATTCCTGATGCCTATGTTTGGTGGACGTAGCCCAGATTGGTTGGGTGAACCACGTTAAAAACTGTGTCATATGTGCTTGATATTCTGCTGTGTGTTTATTTGATTTAGCTGTGCATTTGGGACCAACAACATCCACGGGCAGCTCTATTGTTTCTTATTTTGAAGGAGAGAGAGTTTCCAAGAACTTTTTGAGATCTCAAAATTCATATGATTGGATTTGATCATTTAAATACTGAATCTCCTTTCCAAATTTTTCAACAACTAACTCAAAGAAACCAGTTTTAGCTTTAGGAGGAAACTTCGAAGATCTCAAAAATTGAAGCACGGTAATGGAAAATACTTCAGCAATTTCAATATCCACTAACTAATCTCTAACTTCTTTTAAAACTTCACAAAACACAGGCTTTTCCACATACCCTACCATTTTATTTTAGTGCATGAATGGATCAGTGAGCACTGGAATCTCTGGATTGAGTTGTAGTCGCTAGGTGAATGTTTCAGCCTTCATATGTGTCTGACTGCTATCCACCATCAACAATCAGATCTGCAACTTGAATGACCTTTCCTGGAGAAGATCTGACACCTCTTCCCCAGTTTAGTGTACTAGGGCAATTTGCAAGTCAGATGTTCAGTTCATAAACTAGACCGGAGATTGACTGAAGCAGCATTCATCTACTTATGCACTTGCAGAGCAAGAGCAGTTCGAAGGCTACCTGGCTAACTTCAGGCTCCGTCTGTAGTTTATAAATCAAACAACAATAACGAACAAACAAACTTTTCTTCCCTAGTATGGTCGCCAATATGTTAGGGCCTAAATCTACCTCAGGCTGAGAAGGGTAGGTCTAGGGTAACATCAAACCATGCTTAACCTGGTAGCTAGCCCTACCAGGTCAGCAGAGGGCTCTCTCCTTGTCAATCTCAGGAAAATATAGCGAATGAGGCTTGAGATGACTGATATAAAGACTAGTTTTAGGCTAGGTATATGCTCAGAGGAATTTGATTGAGTTTTATGTAGGTTTGTTGGATCAAAAGTGAAAGGTAGTTTTGGGTTCGGGGAATGAACTCAATCTTGCAGAGATTTTTGTGTGGCAAGGTAGGAAAATGCTTTATTACTTTGAAATAAGTGAAATGGAGAGTGTTAATACTAGTGAGGAGTTGAAGAGAGCATGAAAGTATCAAGGATCCTCTTCAAACAATAGAAAACTTGAAAAGCTAAACAAACCCTATGGTAGAGCACTGAAAATCAATGATTTCCACATTTATACTTGATTCATTTAGTTAAGTTGAAAAATAAAAAGATAATGGCACACATAAACACATGATAACTTGAATTACAAAAGGAGAAACACTACTAAATCATCTTGCCACAAGAATCCCACAAAATGCTGCAAACCCCGGTCTATTTCCTTGCCAAACTGCAGAGATGAATGTACAATGATGCTTAAAGCTTTCACAAGATTCCAACCTTCACTATGAAATTCATAAAATATATACATTTTCTCATCCTTGTACTAAGGGAATTGAGGTCAACCATTTTCTTCAAAATAGAATCAATTACATTAAACTTGGGCCGAATTTCTGAAAATAGGTGTTGAAGATGAACTCGTATCTCCTAAACCATAGTACCTGTTACAAAAATGAAGGAGTTTTTTGCAGATAAGTTCATGCTGGAGAAAACCATCTCTATAATTTTTGAAATTCATTTCCAATTGATCGTAATCCGTGCCACAAAAGCATCTCTAAAACAGAAAATCATTAAAAATTTAAATCTGTGAAAATGGGCTATAAAGATCTAGGCACATATCCCAATTCATGACACCTGTGAATAAACGGAAAGAATTTTTTGTTATATGGCTCATGATTAACAAAAACCTCCTTGGGGTTTTCAAAATTACTTTCCATCTGTTGTAAAATGGCACCGCACTAAAATGACTAAAACAGTAAAAAAATATGAAAAATTTGCTTTGTTTTAATGTAGGCTCCAAATATCACTGCATATCTCCCACATAGCAGCACCTGTGCATAAAATGAAGGAGGTTTTTGTTATTTGGCATGCGATGGACAAAAACAAATTTCACTTTTGAAAAATTCCTTACCATTATTTTAGAAACTGATCTTGTACTAAACTTGTCATTGTGTGCAACAACTGACCTCAAAACATGCATAACCAAGAATCACTCATTCATTTCGATCATATCTTCTGATCCAGAAACCGATTATGGGAGTGTGATATACCGTTGGAAATATTTTTCCAAGCTTCTTCTGATGGAAACATTTGTGATATGTTTTTTGCTGAATATCATGTGCAAAACATCTAAGCAAACCAAACATAGTAAGAGCTCATTTTGATACCTGGTAACAGGCTGCAAAGACTGGAACTAACATGACCCATGGTATTGGTCCAAGGTATCTTGTCTGAAGTGTTGACCCAAGGTAATTGGTCCAAGGTATTGTTTCTAAGTGGTTTTGGACCATGGTATTGAGTAAGGCCTAATACTATAAAAGGAGGAGGAGATCATTAGGCAAAGGCACTCAAGTATTGAATTTCTAATGAAGAGCAAGATCTAGATTATTGATCATTGGATTATGGTGCATAGCTGGATCTGAATCAAGGAGGAACCTGAGCGCTTGAAGAAGGATAAGTTCTATTGATGGGTCAAGATCTTAAGGCTTGAAGAGAATTATCTTTGTGTGGTTTTGATCTTTTATAATTGGTGCATGTCGTAATCTGTAAATTTGATGATCTGGGTATAACTGTTGTCTGAATAGTTGTAAAGGTTAAATCATATTTTACAGATCTATACACAGGATCAGTATAGCAAAGGCACGTATACACATTGGTTCGGCATTTCAAAACAGTGTATACGCAGGTCTGCCTTCATATAACAACATATGAACGCAGGTTTGACACATTGAAGTAGTGTACGTCTCATAAAATATGTTTTAGCTACCTCTTTTCATTGTTGCAGTGTTGTGGGTTTTGGATTGGGTTCTGGTTATGGTTACTGTATTTTGGTTACAAAATTAAGAAAAGTGATTGTTTGATTCAGTTTTTGTTGGTACAAAGGAGATTGGTTGATGTAGATATATTTGATGTTTGATTGATGTTATTGATGGATCCAGTCTGAAAAGTTATGAAATGTGGTCCCTGGAAGAAAAGAGAAGGTTGTAGCCTTCTGTAGGTCAGCACCTGCGTACTAGTAAACACATCAGCTAGTACAAGAGCTAAGGGGGTTGTAGCTCCTTTCCAGGAAAACCTCAAGAACGAAAGAAGGTTGTAGCCTTTTGCAGGTAGAAGCCTGCGTATTGGTATAAGGTTGCACGAGTACAAAATTTGTAAAAAGAAGTTTCTTATTAAAGAAAGATAGAGATGATTGCAGTAGGTGGTTTTCACCCACATTGGATTTCCAAC
Organism: Pinus taeda; assembly: GCA_000404065.3. Lineage (NCBI taxonomy): Eukaryota > Viridiplantae > Streptophyta > Pinopsida > Pinales > Pinaceae > Pinus > Pinus taeda. The sequence goes on along the minus strand of APFE031287716.1, from coordinate 45,699 downwards.
TTATATCTTGTGTTCATGTGTGTGATTGCCTGTTCAGTTTACTGCACCTGATTAGTGGTTATATGGTTCTGATACACAGTGTTATCACTCAAGAAAAAATGCCTAAATTTTGAACATCAGTTGGATTCCAAAGGATTGGTGTTAGTCTTGGTCTAGTCTTTCCACGGTTTGACTTAGAGTCTAAGACCTAGAAGGGAGCCTTGTTGGTATTGTCAAACACGGTCAACACTTTAGTTTTGCCTATCACTGGTCCCACATCACACATAAATTTCCATGTGTCAACTTGTGTCAAGGTTTTCATGCACTATGAAACTGCCTAGGAGTTTTCGTAGCGCAAAACCCAAAATTTTCACTGAACTAGGAATTTTAATAGCGCACTACGAAACCCCTGAAAAACCCTGTTTCAGTGTAAAAGACTTTGTTTTCTGCTTTTACTAGTCAACTTCCAGAAGAGTTCCTGAGCAGTTGAGAACTTAATTTTGAAAATTGAAAGATTCTTTTCTTCCTAACATACTTAACTACAAATACCTATTTCTGTTTCTTCAAATTCGTTCTGAGGTGGGAGGAATTTATGATTAAACTTGCACTATGAAACTGCTGAAAGTCAAGCTTTGTCTTCTGGTTTTAGCAGTCTTTTTCAAGATCAGTTTCGGGTCACAGGAAAATGTATTTTGGAATTCTAAAGGAGGTTTATCTTCATAGACTCTCCAGCTACAATAACCTATGTCACTTTCTTCATAAGTGTTTTCAGTTGGGATATATTAAGCTTTCTTTGAAACCCTAATTTTAGAGAACGAGTTTTTCCTTTTTACACGTGTTTTTCAAGGACAGATTTTGGACAACTGGAGAAGTGTTTTAAAAAAAAAAGAGAGGTTTGTGTTCTAGACAGTATGGAATACAAAAACCTCCTTCATTTTTGTAAAATATGTCATGGATGTGAAGATAAAGGCTCTGGTCCATGTGCTAATTTTCAAGGATCCTAAACCTAAAAATAGGGAAACATGTTCCTTAATTTCTAGGGTTTATCATCAGCAGTAAGGTGACAACGTGGGAGGCTTCATCAAATTCGACCTCATGAGTTTGCAGCTGTCAAAGAATGCATTCATTGTTTATTTAAGGTGGTTTAGTCATAATAAGGAGTTACACTCCTAGTTGTATTAGGTCTGTAGCACTGTTAGTTAACAACCAGTTGTAATTAGTAGTTTGTTTAAGTATCAATAGGTGTCAGGTCAAGTGAAATTCGAATTCCCCTCATGATGAAGGAAGGAATACAAGCTTGTAATGAACTCTATATATGACAAGATATGTAATGCATCAAAGGGGTTGGCAATTTTCAAAGAAACAAGCACATTGTGCTATTGTATGTGACTATATGCTTTCAGGTTAATACAAAGAGTTGCTTTCACTACTGAGGATTCAGAAAGGGTTTCAATGTTTGATTTTCCTCATGGCTTCCTTCATATACTTACTTGCAGTGGTATAGACACATGTTACTTAGAATTCATTTGATGATGCTCTAACTTCCTTCATGTGTTTGTAGGCTGTGTTCCTTACATTATATCTATGTTTTGCTTTTATGTTAAAACCCTCTATGCCCTGACTTCCATGTGAAATTGATCTTATTGTTGTACTGAAACACACTTTGACTCCATAGCCCAATGGAAGTTTTTTAATTGGTATTTCAAACATTTATACATTGTTGTTCAAATTTTCCATAGAGTTAGCCATCTAATCTTATTCATTATCAAAATCTTTAATCTTGTGAGAGAGCCCTCTCACATGAGGAGGCTAAGCCTCAGCCAAAAGTAGGTTTGAAATAGTTACTCAAAGTCTTCCTAATCAGCAGCCTATCAGGGGTCTGATTAAAGATCAACTAACTAAATTATAAGTTTTCAAGGTATACGCTGGTTGCTCTAAACACAGTTGCGTATACACGCAAGTTTCATTAACAGAAGTAGCGTATATAAATCTGTTTATGGAAATGAAATATCGTTAAATTGCTAATACTGATTCACACCCCCACCCTCTTAGTATTATTTCCAACGGAAGAACATTTAGGTGAACAACCAGAGATATTTGAAAAACCTATAGGGGAAGAAGAAGAAGAAGACATCCCTCCTGAGACAATGGCTGAAAATAAAAATGCTAGGGGGAATGGAGAAAGAGTAGAGGGTAGCTTTCCCATCTAGGAAACCAATGGGGACACCAAAATGAAGAATATAAGTCCCTCATCTCTACCTCACTTCCATGGGTTGACTACAGAAGATCTTGACACCTTTTTGTTTGAGTTTGTTGTTATCTATCGAACCTATCACTATGCAGAAGATGAGCAAAAGTTGAAACTATTTCCTTCTACTCTCAAGGATGCAACATTGCGCTGGTTCATGGGGCTACCTGGAAATAGCATCACAACTCGGGCTCAGATGCAACAGGCGTTTAATAACAAATACCGAGACTACTGTAGGTCAAAAGATACCAAGGAAGAAATCTTCCAAATGACCATGGGAAGTGATGACTCCTTGGAAGATTATGAAGAGAGGTTCCAACTCAGTTACAAAAGGGCCAAGTGTACACTTTACCCTGAATCTTTGAAGTTGGTCCTGCTCAGGGGAATTCCGAAAGACCTTCTAGACACCCTCCATTTACTGGCTGGGGGAGACATCTACCAACTACCTTATGAGGACATAAATACTGTCTTTAGAAATCATTCTAGAGCAGTAAGAAAGAGAGGTAGGGGGAGTCAACCCATAGCCAGTACCTCCTCCCATCAAAGGTGAACTTGGAAACATGCTGGAAGACTTTAAGAGTGAGATGCTGCAAACCCTTGCCATGCAAATGGATACCTTGCATATCAAAAGGAAACAAGAGGAAGCAGAGAGGGATTTGGCCATTTTTTGTCCTAGGTGCACCAGGAAGCATTCTAGGAACGAATGCCCATTCAACTCTATAGAGGTTTGTTCAGTCTATGAAGAAGATCATTTTACAGATAAGTGCCCCTCCTTGCTTGGACTTAAAGCTGTATACCATGGGGTTGAAGGAGCCACTGAACCACTCTATTTAATTAACCAGAGGAGACTACATGGACCTAGACCATACCAGCAGGGGATACAAGGGACATCCCAGGCATACTACAACCCCAACCAAGTCACTCCCATACCTTCATGGGGCCCTCTTGCTCATCCTTCCTAGTCCATGCCTCCTCATTGGTCCTATACATCTCAATATCATGCCTAACTAGCCAAACATTCATTTCAATCCTATGCTCAGCCGCAACCTCAGTGGAATGCAACTCATCAAGGGTGGAGGCACCAATACAACTCTCCTCCCCCTCTTTTGCCTCCACCACATACTCAACCACAACCATTACCTCCTGCTCCACCAAGACAACCCCAAATGCCTACCTAGCCGAACATGAACACGAACAATAGACAAACTCAACAAGTATATAGTGGGGAACCATCATGCCCAACTTATGCTGTGGAGATTTAGGAGATTAACCTGCAATCTGGGAAGGTTCTCCCATATAGCTAGCCTCCCCCTAAGGAGGTTTAGGAAGATAAAGAGGAAAGTGAACCTAAAGCAGTTCCACCCTTTCCTGAGAGACTATCTTGGACAACACAGCCCACCCCAGAAGAAACTGAACTTCTGGGAGAATTGAAATAGTTATGTGTAAAGATACCACTTCTCCAAGCCACAAAAGATGTGCCTATATACAATTGGTTGATCAAAGAGAAGTGCTTTAGGCATCTAGGCAGGCATAAGAGAGATGTCCCAACCATCAATGTCATAGGACAACTGGTCAACCTGATGTTGGGGAGGGTAATCTATCTGAAATATCTGGACCCTAGAAGCCTAGTAGTTGATGTCCACATCAATGGCACCATGATCCCACACATCTTGATTGATCTGGCAGCTGCCATTAATGTGATGACAAAGGACACCATGCTCAAAATTAACCTCCAAGGCTCCTTGAGGAAGACCACTACAGTATTGCAGCTAGTAGGCCGCTCCACTGTCACCCCTGAAGGGATTGTGGAAGATGTGATGGTATCCATTGATTCTTGGGATTACCTTGCTGATTTCCTAGTTCTCCAGCCAAAGGCAAAGCTCAGTAGGTGTCCTCTCATCATTGGAAGACCCTGGGTGGCTACTGTCGATGCCTATATCAACTGTCGGGTTGGGAACATGACCATCAAGAATAGGCATATGTCCAAGCAGTTACTCCTAGACCCTCTTGCCCAACCCTTGTTAGAACATGATCTACCTCTCTGGTTGGAGGAGGAGTATGAGGATGAAGTCTATTCTGCACCACTTTGTACATTAGAAACTGCCATGGGGGGCAGGGGAACCGCAATATGAGGATGATATCATTGAAAATTTAATTCAGAATCCACCCCCTAGTACCTTGCCATTAGAGGACATAGTGAAAGAAACCCAAAAAGATCCCTTAACTGATCTATGTGTGGCCAACCCGTCCTCTCTCCATGTTAAGAATATAGAGTTTAGCCCAGAAAGAACCTTGAAAATAAATTCATCCCTATCCACTTCCCAAGATAAGGAGCTGTGTAGCTTATTGAGAAAACATTTAGATGCCTTCACCTGGAATTATAAGGAGATGAAGGGAGTGCACCCTTCAGTATGTACTCATCATATATACATTAAAGAAGATTGCAAACCAGTCAGGCGGCCTCAAAGGAGGATGATTCCAACCCTTAAAGACATTGTTAAGGAAGAATTGCAAAAATTACTTGATGCAAGATTCATCTACCCCATCTCTGATAGCGAATGGTCTCTCCTTTGGTGCTAGTGCCAAACAAAAATGGTAAGTGGAGAATCTGTGTCGATTATCGAGAATTGAACAAAGCCACTAAAAAGGACCATTTTCCTTTGCCTTTCATAGATCAAGTGTTAGATGGTCTAGCGGGGAAAAAGTTTTTCTCCTTCCTAGATGGGTTTAGTGGGTACAATCAGATTCAAATCAACCTGGAGAACCAAGATAAGACCACTCTCACTTGTCCTTGGGGTACCTTTGCATATGGAGTCCTTCCTTTTGGTTTGTGCAATGCTCCAGCCACTTTCCATAGAGCAGTATTGAGTATATTTTCTGAACTGGTTCATGATGCAGTGGAAATATATATGGATGATTTCACTCCTTATGGTTCTAAATTTCAAGAAGCTTTATCTAACCTAGGAAAAGTCTTGGACAAGTGTATTGAAATGAACCTATCCCTCAGTCTGGAAAAATGTGAATTTTTTATGGTTGAAGGGACCGTGCTAGGTCATGCAATATCTCAACAAGGATTGCAGGTGGACCCAAAAAAAGTTGCCATCATCCAAAGGGTCCCACCTCCTCAAAAGGTGAGAGATGTCAGAATTTTCCTAGGCTTAGCTAGATATTACAGAAGATTCATTAAATATTTCAACAAGTTAGCCTCTCCGTTGTTTGGTCTTTTAGGAAAAGATGTCGAATTCATATGGACCGAATGTTGTCAAGAAGCCCTAGATACCTTGAAAAGCAAACTTGTGACTGCCCCAATTTTGAGAGGCCCAAACTAGGCCCTGCCTTTCCACATTCACACAGATGCCTTGAAAAAAGCAATAGGAGCAGTCTTAGGACAAATTGATGAAAAGTTACCTTATGCCATATACTTAATAAGTAAAAATTTGTCAAAGGCAGAGTTAAACTACACGGTAACCGAGAAGGAACTCCTAGCTATAGTGAATTCCTTAAAAAAATTCAAACATTATATCATAGGCTATCAAACCTTTGTACACACTGATCATGCTGCAATTAGATATTTAATGAACAAACCAGATGTAAATTCTCACATTATTAGATGGTTACTTTTACTGTAGCAGTTTGATTTGATCATTGTTGATAAGCCTAGTAAAGAAAATGTTGTTGTTGACTTTTTGTCTAGAGTAAATTTGTCTGTAGGTGAAGAAGGAATGGTGGATGATCAAATGCCAGATGAACACCTGTTTGCTATCTCAGTACTCTCTCCATGGTTTGCTGATATAAAAAACTACTTGGTTTCAGCACAGTTCCTACCACACTAGTCCTCAAAGGAAAAGAGCAAGATCGCGAGGACAAGGGCCCCTTTCACTTGGATTGGGTGTAATCTCTTCAAACTTGGCCCAGATCAGATCTTGAGAAGATGTGTCAGGGAGGAGGAAGTTTTTGACATTCTCCTGACCTATCATGACGGGCCTTGTGGAGGCCATTTTACAACAAAGAGGACTGCCTTCAAAATATTGCAAGCAGGCTACTATTGGCCCACTCTTCATCAAGATGTGAGGAGGTATACCAACCAATGTGATCGGTGTCAAAGGATGGGGAAACCTACTCCAAAGGATGATATGCCCATGCAACCTCAAGTGACCTTTGAGCCATTTGAGAAGTGGGGCATGGATTTTGTGGGTCCTATCAACCTTCCTTCAAAACATAAGCAATACATGATTGGGTGCACTGATTATCTAACAAAATGGGCAGAAACAAAAGCAATCAAAGAAGAAACAGAGGAAAAAGTAGCTGATTTTTTGAGAGAAAACATATTCTATAAGTTCGGGTATCCAAGAGAAATGGTCACAAACCAAGGCAGTTAGTTCACTTCCAAGTTGATTGAAGACTTGCTCACACATCATAAAATCAAGCACATGACTTCCACCCCTTACCATCCACAAGCCAATGGGCAGGTGGAAGACATTAACAGAGCCTTGGAAGGAATTCTGACCAAGGTAGTGAGAAACAATAGAAAAGATTGGGCAGATAGACTAGTTGAGGCCACCTGAGCCTACAACACAACATCGAAGACCACCACAGGGTTCACACCCTATGAACTAGTCTATGGGAAGAAGGCTTTGCTGTAGAATTTGAATACAATACACTAAGAATGGCAGCTCAGTTGGACCTAGACCTCAGCCATGCACAGAGGGAAAGACTACTCTAGTTCAATGGATTGGATGAAAAAAGATTGCAGACCCTTCTCCACATAGAGGTAGTTCAGCTTCAGAGGAAAATATGGCATGACAAAAATATCAAGGAGAAGAAATTCCAAGAGGGAGATTGGGCACTCCTCTATGACTCAAGATTTAAAGACTTGACAGGCAAACTGAAGGCAAGATTGATGGGATCCTACACTATGGAAAAATGCATTGACAATGGTTCAGTTCTGATCAGAACCATTGATGAGGAAGCCATCCCCATGCTTGTTAATGGACATAGGTTGAAAATTTACAAGAAGCCCCTGTCCAAGTGAGAGTTCACTAAAGATTTGAATAAGACAGTGATGGTAGTGGAGCAGGTCTTAGCCTCCACTTCACCCACTCACTGAAGAAGCAACAAAAAAAAAGTTAATAATAATAATAATGACTCAAGTGAAAACCTCCATGAGGCGCTTGAGTCCCATCATTGGGTTGAAAACCTCTATTGAGGCAGCCCAATGATGACAAAAACAAAAAAAGAGAGAGAATAAGATACCTGGGTGAAAATCTCCTTTGGAGGTACCCAGGGCAGACAATTAGGGTGAAAACCTCCTTGAGGCGCCCTAGTTGTCTTTAAAAAAAAAAGAATAAGAAGAAAAAAATAGAGAAAATAAGGAAAAGAGAATTGACTTTTAATGTGCATTGCAAGTTACAGGTGGACCATAGGGAGCAAGAGAAGATTCCACAGAGTCTATTTCATCTCCCCCACACTCTTTTCCATCATTTCTGATCTTTCTTCTACCCCACTGTTTTTTTTTTTTTTTTTTTTTTTTTTTTTTTTTTTTTTTTTTTTTTTTTTTTTTTTTTTTTTTTTTTTTTTTTTTTTTTTTGCCCGGAAACTGTTTGTTCTACAAGAGGTTCCTGTAGAAATCATAAAGAGCTAGAAATGGTTCCAAAAAGCAATTTGAGGGGCTGGGAGATTTCATGAAGAGCATGTTGACCCTCCTACAGCCGTCCACCCTCCTTGCCATCCATCCAACACCTGCACCACCTCATCATCATCATTTTCTCCCTTCCTCCCGAAAAAAACAGAGAAACTAGTTTTTAGAAAAAAAAAAAAACAAAAAAATAAAAGAAGCAGCTCCTCAAATCTCACTTGTAGCTTACCAAGTACTTCTCCATCTTCATCAACATCTATGGAATCATCCTCACAGCTCCCAGCACAAAAATCTAGATCCATCCAGAGGATACTTACACAAAGAAAACTAGCCACACATCAAGAAGCAGAGAGCATGCAACAGAGGAGATAAAAGGAATGCATCAACTGAAATACAAGCATGCAGCAACAAAAGGAACCAAAATGCCTCACAACACGTACATTCAACTCGCAGGTAAGTGACTAACCCTCTCCTTTGTTGCATCTGTGTAATTGGAAAATATGCATAAGCGAATAATATGGTTAGTGATGAACGGGAAAAGGTGGCCAGTTAACTGGCCACCCTCATCCAATTGACTGCGCTCATCCGGAGATGCCACCACATGTGTGCCTAGTCAACTCAGAGAAAAATCTAAAGGATAAGTAGTGGAGGATATGCAAACTCCGATGTAATGATGGGAATTGATTGCGGGATATAGCCATGATGACAAGGCAGTGGGGACCAATTGTCCAAATATGGCAACGTACATTTTTTCCTGCTCACCCCATCACCGGAAATATCCCAAAGAAGAAATAAGTACTTCTCCTCGAAACTCCTTCACCACCTTTTCTTCCATTTCATCCTCATCCACTTAGCTACAACAAGCTCTTTGTCACCACCATAGCCTCAAAACCATCTTTCTCCATCGCTTTCATCCATCCTCTTGCTACCGGCGTTCTACAGGAGCACTTACAGGTTCTACGGGAGCACCTACATGCAGTTCTACAGGAGGGGCAGTAAGTTGTTTTGAAGGAGAAAACACGGGGTTTTTGCTCAATTTCTAGCTTGAGGAGGTAGGTTTTGTGCATACCCACCTTGATTATCAATATGTGTGAGGAGTGATATAATTTTAAGGAGAAATTGAGTCCATAGAAGAAAAGGAATTACATAAAATTTTCTGCCTAATTTCTTAAAAAAAAACACAGTTTTCCTCTGTTTTCCTGTTTCTTAAAAATTCTTGTCTCCATCTCTACCTTGGGTGTTCAAAAGGGGTATAAGCACAATGATAGGGGGATTCATGAGGAAGGAGCCCACAAATTCAGCCAGGCTCCATGAACATCCAGAAGTAGTAGCCATTTTCACTAGAGCAAATTGGATGCCATTTTTTGAGAAATTTTGAGGGTTTGATGAAGAAGTGGCTTAAGAGTTTGCCCTTTCTTTAGTCCCTCACTCAAGGACCCATGCCACTGTTACTTTTAGAGGTCTCTCCATGGAAATCACCCCTGAATTTATTAGTAGGGTTACCACCCTTCCTGTTGGATTACCTTGGAGCAAAGATGAAAAGCCAATTGGGAAGTCTGCCAAGAAAAACTTCTTCCAAAATAATGAACATCCTGTAGAAGACAAGAATGGCATTAGAAGGACAAGCATACCTTACCCTTGGGAAGAGGTCAATTACCAGATTATCAAATATATTTCTTGTGAAGGGAGGTATAGCATAGTTTATGGCTACCATTTCAGACTTCTCCATGAGCAGAGATATGGCATGGATACTCCAACACCCCAGAAACTCAGCATCCCCTATTTTCTCCTACAGTCCCTCATAGACTCCAACATTAAGTTTAAGGAAGGAGGTCTAGGTCAGTTGTCTCACCATGGGTTAATTAAACTGCTAGTTGAAGAAGCCTTCCATACCTTCACAATCCCAATAGCATGGGAAATATTCTGAAACATGATAGCAGAAGATGATATAAAGGCCCTCACATATGATCTAAATCCTTTTGATAGTGAGGGGGAAGAGCAGCAAGGGGGAGAAGGGGAGGAAATTGAGGAACAAATAGAGAGGGAAGAAACCAAAATAGAGGAGGAAGAAACCAAAACAAAACAAAAGGAAACAAAACCAACAAAGACAGAGAAAAAGACAGAAGGAGAGGAAAAAGGGGCAGAAAAGATAGAAGTGTCTGTTGATACCCTAGAAAGGGAGGCAGTAGTTGCTCTAGTTGCCCTTAGCACCCCAATTAAACCCAAACAAAAGAGGAAGAGGCAGACCTCAATGTATTTCAAGGCTCAGAAGAGCACAAGGATCAAACAAAGGAAGCCCCAGCCTTCTTCTAAAGTGCCCACTGTAATTGAATATTCACCCACTGTCAAAGGGGAAGAATCTCCCTCTAAAACCCCTATCACATATGAAAGAGGGACTCCCAAATCTTCCACCTAGAAGGAAAGAGTGCAACTACAGGACTCAAAAATAGTTCTACATGAGGCACAAACTATTCTACAAGAGACCCTGTCAAGACTACAGGAGACCGAAAAAATTGAAAAAAGACTAGAAGGATAGTCATAGGGGAAGGAGGAAGCAACAGAAACTCAAGAACCTAATCCCCATCCTAGTTTGGGCTCTTACTATAATCTTCTTGAGGGGGGGAAGAACCATTCCATATAAATTTGTAATCCCACTTTTCTTTGAGTTGGAGAAAGAAAGAATAAGGAGCCATAGGTGGATGCAAATCGCTAAATCCAAGGGAGTAGAGGATATTGGCCACATGGAGAACAAGCTTAGAGAAATGGGTAGGGAGTTAAGTGTTGTAAGACATAGAGAGGAAATCAGAAGAACACACTTGGACACAGAAAATGCATTACTTAGAAGACAGTTGCAAGAGAGGGAGACACAACTAGCATGCATGAATAGCTGGTCTATGGAGGCACTGCAGTGCAGAACACCAACAAAATCATATGGATTATACCTCAAGGACCAATGGCTGCAGTCTCAAATAAATACTTTGGCACAAAGAGGCACAATGCATTTCTAGGATTATAGACAATTTATGGACATATGTGACCAAAGTTCATCAGAAGACAAGGCAAAAATAACAGAGTTCTATTTGCATAACATGGCCCTCACTGATATGAACGTGTGGGACCCCAATGCTAGGCTAGGGGACCTGCAACTAATGGCCATGGCATCATGAATGAATCATGAGGAATTAAGGGTAGCAAAGATAAAGAAGTTGATGATAAAGGAGCAGAATGAGCCCCTCATGATCAGAGCTGAGCCATCAAAGCTCATGGCTCTCATTAGCACACACCAGCTACTTGCAAATAATCCCCAAATTGTCCCTAAGTATATCAATGATCAAGCTCAGGCCATTGCACATTTTGAGGACATGGAAAGGTTACTGGGGGATGATTGTATTCATGCTTGTATGAGGAGGAGGAGCACCCTACCACACGGTCTGCAAATCAGGGAATATCACTCCCCAATAAGGATGAAAGAAGCAATAAGGAGAGTGCCACTGTACAAGCACTCTATGTAGAATTTGAAGGTCAATTGGATTGGCCTCAAATTGAGTCCTCCACTACTGCTAAGAATGTTATAAGGTAGAAAAGAGGAAGAAGAACAATAGAAGTGGGAAGAGGTGGATAGAAAGGTAGGATTCCATGACAAAGAAGAGGACCTCACATCAAAAGCATGCGATGTTAGGGAGGCCATCAAGGCCATCAAAGATGAGGAGATGGATTAAGTTGCTTAGAGGATGAGCAACACCTTCAGTAGGGGGTGATGATGAGCCCCATAAATGGGTAATTATATGGCCTAATTTTTCCTCCTAACATATTTTAATCCACCATTCTCTTAGTCTATTGCATGTTTTTTTATTATATTTATGCTTATGGAGTGAGTTGGGTTGGTCATTATGCCATGGTGTCTAATATGTGTTTAATGCAGATTTTTGTTCAATTTTGGAGATAAAGTCAAATATTTAATGGACAATTGGTAGAAATAATTCGAAGTAGACAAGGGAGACGATTTATAGGAGGGAATCTCCCTCATTTATGACTCCCCACTTCGAATTCTCCATCATGCAACTCGGAGCACAAACAACCACATCAATGCACTAGGAGGTAGCCGAGCAAGTGGAGGATCACTTCTGTTTATCTCAAGTTTTGGGAGCCAAGCCTCCCTTATTTTAAGGAATCTTTTGGGAGCTTCAGTTGTATAAGTAGAGAGGCCTAGGGCCTAATTAGGAATTTAGTCAAATTTTTGAATTTTTGTTGCAACTTTGCTCTGCTCCACTTCGAACTTACTTTTGTTGACAGTTTCATGTAATCCTATTATTATTTTGATAATAGAGATGAGATCCTTTTTGAGCTAGCACTGAGTTACCTCAAAGGGCTGAAGCTCTTGCGTTAGGGCCCAATCGAAGTGGCCAAGCTCCTCTTGTTTGTATTTATATGCTTTTTTTTTTTTCTTTTCAGTTTATGAATTAGTTGTTGTTAGATAAATCTCTTTCTTGGTTAAGAATAGGTTGATTTTAGTGATTTAGAAGGTTGTTTCCATTTAAGTTTTCTATAGCAGGTTGAACAGTGATAGAAAGAAGATACAAAAAGGCCATCAACAGAGCCTTGGCCTCCTTTCCTCCCTTTCGGACCATGAACTGAGGCCAAGACTCTCTTACTGCCACAAAAACATAGATTTGTCTTCTCCATAGGATTTCTAGTGTTGCAGTTTGTTAGAAGGTTAATGCTTTGCTTTAGATCTATTTCACCATGCTCATTTATGTCTTGCAATAAGTTTTCTTCCATGCTTTCTCTCATCATAGCATTTTTCAACATTTCTTTCCATAGCTCATTATCTAGATTAGCTTGATGTAAAATTCTATTTTTTGATGTACTTAGTTTCCTCACTTGCTTAATCTCATTGTTTGATTTTCAATTCTCTGGCAGAAAATCTCTTCTCACATCAAGTCATCCAATCAGCCATCAAAATCTCTCTTTGATCTATGCCCCACAGGTCGTCCAGAGTTCATTTCAAATCTGCCTTAGTTTTCTGCACTTTTCCATAGACTTTCCTCTCTTTCCTCGAACAAATCCGACAATCTTTCTCTCTCCCAATCATTCTTGATGGACCTTAGACACCTTAACACATCATCCTATCCTTTAGCTACCCTTTCCACCCACTTTCCTACCTTCAAAACCTCCAAAACTGCTCTCGGCATCCTCGTGTAGAGCTCCTGTAGATCCCCTGCAACCTCCTGTAGATTTTCTTGTAGGCTTCCTTTTGAAGTCTGATTGTGGGAAAAGCCTATAGAAGGCCACCTAAGCCCTCCTAGGGCCCATCCACACCATCCTACACCTATGCAAATCCCAAATTCGCCCTCCACCGCCACCCAATCACTGCCACATTCAAAATCAATAAATTACATGCATGAAAATTTCACATAACAATACATAAAAATCCAAAAAGATGTTTTTTGCTCATTTACTTCTAGAAATAGCCTGAGTAGATGTTTTTTACTTCCTGAGTAGGTAATGGCATTCATTTCATGGTCCTTCGTCTCTCTTTCTGCAAAAGTAGGATTAGTTGGTTAAGTAGGGTTTGCTAGGTTTACTTTACATTTCAGTCTTCTTTTCCTTTCTGCAAGTGGAGTAGCCTCTGTGGAGTAAGCTTTCCTTTCTTTCATCACACATAGAGCTTCTTCTAGAATCCATAGAAGTTGGCTTGAGCTCCTAGTGATCTTGCACCAGCTAACCAAGTGATAGCTTGCAATAAGAACTAGTACTTGTGCATACAACACCGTCGCTTCCAAGTTTGTTATGAACTTCCGGGTTGATAAAAGTAAAGTAGGAAGCCCAGGTGTTGTAGCATTATTGTTGCAATACTAGTGCTCACCACTTAGGCTTCTCTGTTTTGGGTGTACTCTATGTCTTTTGGCTAGCTTTGTTTCTTCTAACATCTTTCTTTTTCATATTCTCTAAACTTTTTGCAAGAGGAATGTCATCCTCTAACTGCTCTTATGACTGTTGTTGTCCTTGTTCTACTGGTTCTTCAGTTTTTCTTTTTCTCCCTCTTTTGGCCTTACCGCTGCTCAGCTATTCTTGTTGCAATGGTTTTTCAATTTTTCTTTTTCTCCCTCTTTTGGCTTTTCATCTACTCAGTTGTTCTTGGTTATCTTCCTTAAAATGGTTCCCCACTAAAAATATTTCCCAATTATCACCCATATTTTTATGATGAAATTCAAAAAGGATTTGAACAAGACCATGGTGATACATAATGTTATCTATAAACTTAATTTTCCTTTGAAAATTACCTGAAATCTTTCTTAGACTATTAAGTAAGAAATATGGAATATTTATTTCATTATCCTCAATAAAATTCATCAACAGTCGGATATGATAGAAAAACATGCATCCAAACCTCGCTTTGCAAGTAACAAATTTTTGAATTGTCAGAAGTAAATTTCTCCACTTACTTTTCAATGTTGTGCTTGGAATTCCCTTCTTGAAAATGGTGGTGTCCATGCTAGGGTTCTTCAAAAAAACCTTCAAGTCTTCTCTCTCAATACCTCTGTTTTTTAACCATTTTTCTCCAATTCAAGGCAATCGAGTAGCTTTGGCAACAAAATATTTTGTCACTGTAAATTTTATGTCCCCTATCTCGACTTCCACCCCATCAAAGGCTCTGGAGAAGGATTTGGTTACTTCTTTGTGGAAACCATCAAATTTCTCCACAAACTCCAACCACTACGCTTTTTGCAACAATTCTATTGTCTGTGGATATCCTTCTAAAATTTTTCTTCCTGCTATTTCTATTCTGACTATAACTCCCATGGTTGAAAATCTTTGTCTCAAGAATGTTTGTTTGATAGGGTATGAGGGTTTCAAAGTAATGAGGATGAGAGTGTGAATGATGGGAGTTTATGTAGAAAATCATGTAGAGTCACAAGCTCATGCAATTCACGAAAGCACATGACAAGAATCTACTTCTACTTTCAACCAACAGAAGACAATAGATCAATGAAAATAATAATCAACAAGAGGAAGGTAATCAAGTACACATAACACAATAAATATCTGGGGAAAGCCTCAGCTAAAAACCCCACTATCTGTATTGCATGTATTAGAAATCCAAGATGATAATACAATGCTTTTTCTTACTAGAACAATCCCAACACTCAGTATAATCAATCCCCAGCTCACAAGCAAGCTCTTGGCCAACACTTACCTAATTATCCAACTCTCCAAGTCCCTATTTCCTTGCGCAGTTCCTATGGCTGAATAGCCCACATTAATGAGAATACATTACATCCAAAAATGCGCAATCCAAACTAGGTCTAGTTCCTGATTGCATGCATGATCTATACAACTCAGTAAATCATACAACCGATAGTACACTGTCCCTGTACTCTAGTCTCAACTGGGTCTTTCTGAGAATCAACATACATGAGTTTTTGATGAGGGAATGTTCAGTTAACTGGAGTAGCACTAGTGGATGCATTAGCGCACCAACTGACTGTTAACTCTCTATTAGTTCCAAAAACAATTTAGAACTAATTTAACTGAACTTAACTCAGTAAACTGAGTGATCTAATTTCCTGCTCAATTTAAATGCCTATTGGACCCCTAAAACTTAGGGAGAACATATACATGACTACAGAAAAACTTCCAACTCGAAATTCCTAAGCTAATTAAGTTAATTAAACTTAATTAACTATTTACAAGTTTCTATGAGAATAGAATTCGATTCTAATTCTCAGTTTAATTCAAGGACAAATTAAACTGGAATTTCTTGTTGCCATTTCTTAATAGTGTAAGTGGTAAGGGTATGAAGAAGTGCGATATAGTCTAACCATTGAGAGCATGAACGAGCATGATTTGGGCGATCAAATCAATAAAATGAGATGTGGGTTGGAGTGTAGGTATAATGATGAGGAGTGAATGGTGGATTAGATCCTATTTGACACGATACTATCAACTCTTAGTAATAATGATTTTGAATTTGGTAGTACGATGTCCATGTAATTCATAAAATTATTGTTTTTGATCCTTATTATCAAATTAAAGAATTGCATACCTTTGAATATTGCTTTCTAACCTTTGGTTGCATTCCTTTGTATTGTCTTTAGGTGCTTTGCAGTGGAGGGAGTCAATCACTCTTTTAATTATTCCATCAAAATTTTCTATCAAATTGGCTGTAGAAATCTGTTAGAGCTGCAGAAACTCAATAATTCTGTAGCTATTTTATTTTTGAAAAGAAAAGAGTGGGACATAAATAAAATGGGTTTAGAACATATGTGAGGAAAATTTAAGGTGTCAAAAATTGATTTTCACCTTAGATTTTCTATATAAACATGCCAACCATTGTTGGTTTTCAATTTTATACGATTTTTTTTTTTAATATTTTTTATTTTTCAGAAAGAAAAATACTTTTGGAGATCAAGTTGGATAAGAAGGAAAATCCTTCTTCACCAACTTTAAATCAATATTATCTTGCAAATATTTGATAAATTCTTCCTTGGTTAATGGTTTATGGTAGGTTTTTAGTTGATGACCATTCACAAGAAAAGTGATTCTTTCTTCATGAATAGTTCTGATCCTACCTACACCATTGTCAAAGACTATTTCAATCTCATAAGGCCCAAACCAATGAGTTTGAAATTTCCCTTGGAAATCTTTGAACTTTGAATCAAACAGTAATGCCCAATCTTCCAGCTAGAATTTTCTTTCTTTGGTATATTTGTCATGCCATCTGGATCTCTGTTTTTGAACTAGATTGGTTCTTTGAGTTGCATCTTGTCTTATCTCATCAAGTTCATTTAGTTGCTCCATTATTTGTTTTTGTGCTTCTGAAAGATCAAGACCCAATTTGATTGTTGTCTTGAAAGTTTTGACTTGAAACTCAATAGGAAACAAGACTTGTTTTCCATAGACAAGCTCATAAGGAGTATGTCCTATATTATTTCTCCATGTGGTACGATATACCCATAAAGCTTTTGGAATCTTTTCTGCCCAATATTTTCTATGCAAATGCACAGTGTTGGTGAGAATTGCTTCAATGATTTTATTGGTGGACACCACCTGTCCATTTGCTTGAGGATGATATGGAGTAGTCTTTCGATGTTTGATTTTGTATTCCTCCATTATATTCTATACCAACTTGGATGTGAATTGAGTACCTTGATCTATTACAATTTCTCTTGGAACACTAAAACGAGTAAAGATATCCTAAAAAATAAATGAAACTACAACACTTTCAGTAGCATAAAGAAGTGCTTTAGCTTCTAACCATTTTGTAACATAATCAATGCAAACAAGAATGTACCTTTTTTTGTCTCAAAGGTGGATTAATTGGACCAACAAAATCCAGAGCCCATTTTTCAAAGGCTCAATAATTACCTAAGGTTGTAGATTAATCTCATCGGAAGGAACATGTTTCCCCATCCTTTGGCAACTATCACATCTCTTAACATACTCTCTGGCATCCTTAAAAAGGTAAGGCCAATAATATCCTAAGAGAAGGACTTTGTAAGAAGTTCTTTTGTCATTGAAGTATCCTCCACATGGCTCATTATGATAAGCCTTCAATATCTCTAGTACTTCACCTTCTCTCACACATATTTGCATGATTAGATATGGACCTGTTTTATACAATTCTTAATTTATCCATGAATAAGATGCACTAATTTGAGTTACCTTCCTTTTTTCTCGAGGAGACAAGTATGATGGTAGTTTTCCTGTAGCCAAATAGTTAACAATGTCTACAAACCATGGAGATTTAATAAATAATACAAAAATATGTTCATCAGGAAAATTATCTTCTACAGGCATGTCATTGTTATCATTTTGAATCCTTGATAAAAATTCAGCAAATGTATTTTATTTTCCAGGTCGGTCCAAAATAGTAATGTTGAACTCTTGCAGCAACAACAACCATCTAGTGATTCTGCCATTATTGATTGATTTATTCATTAAGTATCTAATTGCAGAATGATCAGTATGTACAAAATTTTCATAGCCAGTAATATAATGTCTGAATTTACTGATGGCATGAACAACAACTAAAAACTCTTTCTCCGTGACAGTATAATTTAACTCTGCAGGAACCAATTTTTTACTGGTGTAGTAAAAGGCATATGGAGTTAAGTCTTTGTGTCTTAGTACAAATCCTAAAGATGTGTCCGAAGCATCAATCGAAATGTGAAAAGATAATTTCTAATTTGGTCCTCTAAGAATGGGTGCTTCAAAGATTTTATCTTTTAATGATTCAAAGGCCTTTTGGAAATCATAATTCCAATTGAATTCACAGCCTTTTGTGAGTAATTTTAAAAGTGGAGATGAAATTTTTGTAAAGTTTTCTATAAATCTTCAATAATAACCAGTGAAACCAAGAAAACTTCTAACATCTCGTTGGCAGGATGGAATTGATAATTTAGAAATAGCTTCTACTTTAGATGTGTCCACTCTAATTCCATTTCCTAAAATATGGTGTCGTAAAACAATTCCCTCAGTAAACATCATAAAACATTTTTCATGGCTTAATGAGCGATTTGCCTCTTTACATCTAGTGAGAACCTTTTCAAAATATTTAAGAGCTTCTTCAAAATAATTTCCATAAAATGTAAAATCATCCTTATACACTTCCACAAGATCATGAATTAGATAAGAAAAAATGCCTAATACTGCTCTTTGGAATGTTGCAGGAGCATTACATAATCCAAAGGGAAGTACTTGGTAAGTATAAGCTCCCCATGGGAAGGTAAAGGTGGTTTTATCTTGGTCTTCTGGGGCTACTTGGATTTGGTTATACCAACTAAAACCATCTAACAATGAAAAATATTTCATTCCTTCCAGTGTATCTAAAACTTGATCTATGGAAGGAAGTGGAAAGTGATATTTTAAAGTGGCTTTATTCAATTCCCTATAGTCAATATACGTTATCTACAACTTATGAAAGCATTGGTTGTAGCTAGCCATGGTCTTCCCAGAATCAATGGATATCCTACCAAGTTATTCTTGGGTGTTAACATAGTAAAATCAACTGGGTATTCCCAAGAATCTAAGGATACATATATGTCTTCTAATACACCATCATGATTGATTATAGATCTATCTGCCAATTGTAATAGTGTAGGTGTATATTGAAGATTAGAAAGTTTTAAATGATTCATAGTTTTTTTACTCATGATATTTATGGTAGCTCCTAGATAAATCAATGTATTTTGGATCTCTACAACATTGATGTCTGTTTTCACAATGGGACTTCCTACATCAAGATATTTTTGAATTTCTGTTTTATCCATCATGATATTTGCAATTTTTCCAATAAGTTGGATTCTTTTAATTTCTTTTCTCTTTCTTCTAAGTATTTTTATGCTTAAGTCCCTAATTGTTTTTACGAAAATTAGTATTTCCTTAATGGCTTGAAGCAAAGGAATCTTTATGCAAAGATTCTTCAGTTCATCTAACATGTCATCATCAGGTAATAAAATTTGTTTTTCTACCCCTTCATCAATTTTTAATCTTTCAGGGAAAGGTGGTTTTGAAACAGATACTGAAGGTTGTTCCATATTAGGAGTTGAGTTATTTGAGTGTGTTGGAGTAACTTGTTTTTGAGTTTCTTCTTTTTTATTATTAAGAGACTTTTCTTCTTCAAGGATCTTTTCTTTTTCACTTTCTTGAAAAACAACTGAGGGGGACCTCTTAATTTCTAATATTCTACTAGATCTAAGTTGAACATTATTTAGATCTAGTGGAATTATAATGTAGGTTAGAAAATTTTGTCCTTCCATATTGTAAACAGGTTGTGAATTTTTATTAATATTTAGATTTGGAAGTAGTTGGGCAAACAATTGATTTGGTATTCGAGGAAATGGTAATTAAAGTTGTGGATTCACATTGTGAGGTTGAGTTTGTTGAACAAGCTAAGGATAATATTGTGGAGGAAAATCGGGATATGATTGTTAAAATTATGGAAATTGAAGATATTGAGGATATTGAGGGAATTTTCCATAAGGATTTTTCCATCCTTGTGACCAAGGTTGTGGCCAATATTTCCAAGGCATTGGGGAATTCCAATTACTTTGTGAAGATTGTGCAAATGGTTGAGTAGTAAAACCTTGAGCTATATTTGGTTGTGGATTCTACCTGATTTGATACTCCTTCTTCTTGATAAACAATTTTAAGACCTCGTATTGAGGGAAATTATTTTGTGTCATGATTTTACGCACAAGTAACACAAGTTTCTATACTTTTTAAATCAAGAGGACATTCTCTCAAGGCATGTTTCTTTCTGCACATAGGACAAAAAATGGACAATGCAACATTTTCAGATTTTTTCTTGTTTTGTATTTTAAGGGTGTGAATTTGTTCACTAAGACTCCCTAAAATATATGTTTTAAAATTATCAATCAAATTTCCTAATTTTTTTCTACTTATTGTCCCAGATGCAGATTTATTAATCCTAGATAGAAGAGGATCTGTTGGATTTTTCCCGGTTCTTGCTTTGCCTCTTGAAATGTGTATGCACAACTCATAAATTTCTCCTAGTGATAAATGAGAATGTCTCCCTTACCCATTAGATTGATAAGATCAATCCCCTCATCTATAATTTATTTTAATAAGAGAGCTTTCAAAGTTTCCTCATCTAGATTATTCATTTTTGCCCTTTTCACATTGTAAACAAATATTTTAATGAAATATTCAAGATTTTCATCCTATTTTTTTGTGTCATTTTAAAGAGTTCATCTTTAGTGTTATGGGGCATACAATAATCCTTGTATTTCTCTAAGAATGCAGTTTTCATCTGTTCCCATGTTCTTATGGAGTTTATTCCTAAACCCATAAACCATTTTAATTGTTGCATCTTTAAGGGCTATAGGAAATAATTTTAACTTTTGAGCATCATGTAGATAATCATATGATTTACACAATACTTCAAATTCAAAGAGAAATGACTTAGGATCTTCACTTCTTAATTGCTAAAAGTTTGGAAGCATAGAGGGTGAGATATTTTTCATTGTTACAGTTGTATCTTCATCGAGGATTGGAAATCCAAAAGGTTCTAGATTTTATTCTCTCCTCTTACTCTTCCTCCATCTCTTCCACCTCCTCTTATACCTTGTCTTACACCCCCTCTTCCACCTTGTCTTCCACCCCTTCCTCCTCCAATCCTAGTTTTTTTACCATCTAAATTATGTACCTCTCCTTCCCCTTCTCCAACCTTTGTAGATTCTTCAGAACTAATATAAGGTTTTGATTATGGTTCTAAGATTTGGTTTTCAACCTCCTCTAGTTCCTCTGGTTCTTCTATCAATGGTTTGAAGTAGGTTTCTTCTTCCTCTTCTTAAGTAGGAACTTCCAACCCTTAAGCTAGAAGTTGTTCTCCAAGTGAAGATAAGAAAATTATTCCTGTTGTTGGGGATATGGGATCTTCTTCAATTATGGCTTTTGTTTATGAAGTTGGTGAATCTCTAGGTTGGATTTCAAATCTTAATACCTTAGGAAGTCTATGTTGGCCTTCTATGAATGGAATTCGAGTTTGTGTGGGTGGTTTGGCACTACGAGGTCATGGTGGAGTAAGTGATGTTGTTGGAATTAAGCTCTTTCCTCTACCTACAAATCTACCCCTAGAGTATTTTTCCCTATGCATATCATGTTTTTTTTCTTTTATTTAAAATAAATCAAGACTTCTATTTACACTTCCCCAGAAACGATGCCAAAATGTTTAGTCAATTCAATGTTCTTAAATTTATTACATTATCTATTGACCAGAGTCGGTAAAATGGTGAAGTGAAAGTGCACTATATATTCTAGAAGCCTTTTTTATTTTATTAAGATGATGATCGTGTTTGTTTTAAGGATTTTATTTATTCCTATGTTCCTAATGAAAATTGAAGATTTACAATTAAATTCCTACAATCAACTCTTGAAAAGGAAAGTAAGACAAGCTATCATGATCCTATTTAACTGACTATTGTTAGTTTCAAAAGAATTACTATGCAAGGTGATGGAAAATCAAAACCACTTTTGTAAATTCTTGTGAATACTTCTTAAAGATAAATTGTGTTTTTGAAAAGAACTAAAAAGAAAGTTATTATGGAATCTATAACTAAACTACTTATGTTCTAGTAAGACAATTATTTCTTCTCTAAAAAGAATCTCTTCTATTCAAGAATAAATTTATAAAGCAATCTATGTTAAGATCTACACACATTGCAATTAAAAATTCTAATTGAAATAATAAATTGAAAATAGAATGAATGTGATCTGATCAAACATAATTGCTATGGAAAGAAGAGGGTTATGTACATAGTCCTATTTTATAAAGAATACAAATGAGTTGAAATTGACAGACAACAAATGAAAGATTGTAAACAAATAATTACAATGAAATGGAAGTTCTGATAATGCAATTATGGAAATAACAAAAGCAAAATGAACTGAGCTATAAATAAAATAAATAACCTCGACTGTCTGCAGGGGCCCTCCACAAAAAAAAAAGGTTTTAAGACTTTAATTCAACAACTAACTGCGCATGAGATTGACGAGAATACTTCTTTAATTAAAAATAATAGAGTTATGAAACTTCAAACTGACAATTAAAGATTACATATATGTGTCCCGAATTTCTGTTTACAGAGTTATATATATAAAATTCGTGCTCAATGGATTGAGACTTTTATGCCTTAAAAACTTAAATCAATCCAAATCTGAATTCTAATTTTATAATGCAGAAATAATGTTTCTTGATGATTTTCTATTTGGAAAGAAAATCAAGGAGTCGTGATCTATTTGAACTCTCGTTGCTCTGTTTATCCACGTATTGATATGCTTCTTTGACTACACCACAGGGAAATTTCCTTAATGATTTGGCTCGGGTGAATAGGAGGAGATCCATGAGGAGATCAATCCCCATCTTCCCATGTGCTTCTTTGCTTGATTGGCATACCAGAATCCGATAAACCATGGAGATAGTTGCGGAATCATGAAACAACTACATAATCGTGTTAATTCTTTAGCTATTACAACCTTTTAACTTAATAATAAGGCACATTAATAAATATGAAAAATAAGACATCTGAGTACCTTGCCATGTCAAAATATATAGTTTAATGTTTATTTGAGTTGATAGAAAAGATAAAAAGAGGAAAAATGGATGGAAATGGTGTCAGAAAAAAAACAATCATGAGACTCTACAGTATGAGAGTAGGATTCAAATTAAAACAAGAATTTCTAAGTTTTTTCTTAGGTGGTTCGAATTTGGAGTTCAGTGTAGCAGGATCTCCTTAGAGTTGGGAAGATGACATTCAATGGGCTGAGACTAGAGTATTTCTTGGACGACAACTCAAATTTCATTGCACGGGAAGATCACATGGAGGCGGTGTTGGATGAAAATGGATTGTTGGAATATGTTAGATAAAAATTCCAAAACCAAGATCAGTTGATGCCTAGAACCTAGCTCAGTGGATGAAGTATGTAGCCAAGGTGAGGATAATAATTTTGCAAGGAGTATGAGACCACATTGTCTCAAATATCCATGGGAAAGAAACTCCTTTCACAATGTGGAAATAACTGATAGAGCTCTTCGAGAATAACAGTGACCAAAGGAAATCGATGCTCAAGAATAAACTTCAAAATACCAAGATGCAGGAATAACACTATCTCATAGTATTTGAGCATATTTACACAAGTTCATGATGAACTTGGTGGGATTAGTGTCAATGTTGTAGAAGATGACCTGGTGAGCCTAGCCTTTCTAGGCCTTCCTAAAAGCTAGCATATCTACCAGGACTCAATGAACAAGAGGGAGAAATTACCGAATTTATAATGCTTATGGTCCAATTTGGTTCAAGAGGAGATAAGGTGGAATACTAGAGATGATATTTCATCGAGGGGCAAGGATGAAGAAAAATTTGCATTGGTTGGAAAGGGAAAGAAGAGAAAAGGGGAGAAATTTCAAACCAAACCAAAATCTAGCCAAGGGGGCAAGAAGAAATACTTGTCTAAAATTAAATGCTTCAATTGTCATGAATTCGAGCACTATGCCATGAAGTTTCCACACAAAATGTCAAGAAAGAAGACCTTAGGAGGAGCAGCAACTGAAGCTCGTTGGCATCCATGGGGAGATTGTTTGCATTATGGTGTGCATGGATCGAACTAGTTGATGTTGACATGAGTTCATGATGAAAACTAACTCATGTTGGCATTGATGTCAACCATTGTAGCCTAGCTTATGTGTAGATGCCACTCATTGTAGCATGGTTGCAGCTAGTTGTGTTGGCATTGGGATGTGTGTTGGAATTGATGTCAACCTTATGAGTTTATGAACTTATGTCAACCTCTTGATGATGTAGATTGATGGAGAAGTTGGTGTGTGTCATTATGTGTTGGCATTGATATTGATCCTTTATGATGACACACTTGATGGCATGGTATCAAATAATGGCATTGGTGGATGATGATCAGATCTACATGTCATGGTTGATGGCACATTAGTTGAATTGTCAACTAGGTCTTCATTAGGTATTCATGTATATGCTTATAAGGATGAATTTTGTAGTGATGTGATGTCTTGATGATGGTGATACAAAGGTGTTTGTAGGTCTGTCTATTCAGATGTTTTATAGCTTGTGGAGATGATTGATGGAGATTGGAGGACTTGTTGGCACTCTTGACAACCTTGTTTATTGGCCTTCAAGGTCAATTTGGCAGTGACAATTGTGAGACTTGTTTGATCCACTTGTAGATGTGTCAGAGGCCATGGTAGAGGTTTGGAGGCTTGCACAAGAGTTAGAGAAGATGTTCCAATAGGTGGCAAAGGTTATGGACTAAAGGTTTGATGTTTTCGCCTATTATTTACCCCAGTCGCTCCATTACAAGCTCATGAGAGTGAATGAAAAATCCCAGTAGCATGGAGACAGGCCTGTGAGAGTGACTATAACTTCCAATCGATTCTAGCCAGTGTCAAGCATGCGACTGACGGATTTCACGAGATTTTATCTACATTCCTCGTGGTGTTCAAAAGGAAATTAGCTTAGAAATTCCTAGAGGCTTCTAGAAAAACTAAAAATGGTTGAAAATGGTTTGAAAAGGTCCTCTCATGATGTGAATTCATTAAATGCACAAGTTGTGGTGTTAGTGGATTGATTTGGTCTGATTTGTGCACCTTTGATCCTAGCCCCAAGTTCAATTTTTCCCTACATGTTTTATATTCTTTAATTTAGAGCTTTGTGGTGGTTGATTATGAGTTGAAGGAATGTGTAAGGGAATGAGAAGGATGAAAATTAGTAG
This sequence comes from Pinus taeda, assembly GCA_000404065.3. Lineage (NCBI taxonomy): Eukaryota > Viridiplantae > Streptophyta > Pinopsida > Pinales > Pinaceae > Pinus > Pinus taeda. The sequence goes on along the minus strand of APFE031287716.1, from coordinate 20,575 downwards.
TGTATGCTTAATACATGTTGGATAGCATAGATGCTTTAGTATATGGGTGTTTATTACTGCATAATGAGAAGATCTGAAGCATGATTCATAATAGTTCATAGTTGATGCTATTGGAGTAGAGATTGCTCAGAGAGTTTTGTATGTTGTTGGGTTGATCTAGATTTAAACAGGAATGCAACGAATTATAGAGATAACCATAAACAAAGAGATGCAACAGAAATAATACTTCAGTTCATTAATGTAAAATACTGAAATATGCTTACAAACAGGAATGGAAATAAACCACCTAGGGCGATGGTAGCTTATCTCTAAGAAGAGATGTGGCGGCTACATGCCTCTGAACTACCTTATAATGAGGCTCAAGGGCCTTTGTATTATTGAAAAATAAGAGGAAACCCTAAACAACCAAAACCCTAACCTGAGGAAATGTAACACCAAGAGTTTATGGGCCTCGTTGGGGTGAGTTGGACAACAAACTTCTTGGGGTCGCGACTTGGTCATATTATCTCTGTTTGACATGCATGATAGGCCATTGGAAAGATCTGTATGAGGATTAAGACATAAAAGACAATTTTAAACCAAAAATCGTTGGCAGTAGAGTTCCAAAAAAACATCGTTTAGGGCCTCAAAATGGCTCCAGAAGTTTAGGACCTGAAAAATTGCTAAAAATAGTAAACTGTGCTACATTTAAGGAAACTGAAAAACCGAAAGAAGTAATGGTGGGTGTCCAAGTGGAATTGGCGGGGGGCCACCAATATCCACCTAGATCATTCCTCCCCCCTTAGGAAGTAATGGTCCCCATTGCATTAAGTTCCTCCATGAGATGAGGGAACTTCTGCTGAGATTGGTCCCTGGTGAGCCACTTGCCCTGGTGAAGGAGTTGGCCTACTTTGACAACTCGATACAATTGGATATTCTGCTAGCGAGTGTGCTTGATCTGTGTGTCCATGATTCGATCAGTTGCAACTTGTTCCATGCAATCTGGATTTAACTCTATAGGTGTGAGTTGTTCTGTAATGTCGGATGTGTCTAGTAATGGTGGAAAGTATGGCCGAAGGCAGTCCACATTGAACACTGGGTGTAGGCCAAGGATTGGGGGAATGTTGAGATCAAATGCATTGTCTCCCATAGCCTTGGTAATGGTGTAAGGACCATACCGGAGTGGTTTGAGTTTTCGATAGGCTCCGGTAAGGCGTTCCTTTTGCAAATGCAACCAAACTTTGTTGCCCACATGAAACTTGTGTGGCACTTCATGTTGATCATGTCGCTACTTGTACTTGACATTTGATTTCTCTAGAATGTCATGGACCTGCTGGCAAAAATTCTGGATGTGCTCAATGAAGTTATTTGACCTATCTGTTTCGGACTAGACATGAGCCAAATCTATGTGAGTAACTGCAAATGGCATGGCCACATCAATGGGACATAGTGGCTGGAATCCCAAGCCCACCTGAAAAGGGTTGTGGCCAGTCGAGCTATGGAGAGCCCAGTTGTAACTATGTTGAACATATGGGAGGCTCTCATCCCATGTGCGTGGATGCTTTGAGTTGTACATGCGCCGAATGTGTACGATCATCCTGTTGAAAACCTCTGTCTAGCCATCCGTTTGAGGATGGAAGGTTGTGGACTTAGTGAGTTTGGTGTCCAACATTGACCAGAGAGTAGACAAAAATGTACTGAGAAACCTACTATCCCGATCTGAGATGATAGACTATGGGATCCCAAAGTGTACCCACACTCATTCAAAGAGGAGTTTAGCAGTGGCTTCTACTGTGATATTCTTCTTGCAAGCTGCCATAATGGCCATCTTCGAGAACCTGTCGAAAACCACAAAAACATAGTCATTTCCATGCTTAGTGGAAGGAAGGCCTAACATGTAATCCATGGAGATGGATTCCCAAGGTCGACTAGGGGTAGGAAATGAGGTATAGAGGCCTTGCTTCTTGATGGTCGGTTTGGCAAGAGCGTAGGCAGTGAATGATTTGATGTACTTCTCGACATCCTGTCGAAGATTCCACCAATAGAAAAACTTTTACAATACTGCCACCATTTTCTCGACCCCGAAATGCCTAGCAACCTGACTGTAGTGTTCTTCCCAAATCATCTTGGCACGTTCACTTGAAGGAACATAAAGGCGACCTAGGTGGCATAACAGGGCATCCTGAAGGTGAAAATCTTGAACATGCTGCCCCTCCAAGAGTGTCTAGTATGTGTGGCCGAATTCTAGGTCACTTTTGTAGAGAAGTGGCCAATCAGAAGTCTCGTGCCCACAAGAGTTGAGCACGGTGGTTAACGCCATGATCGGTGATCGACTGAGGCAACCTGCAACATTATTGGTGCTACCCTTCTTATACTATATATTCAAATGGAATTATTGTAGGTATGTGGACCACTTATGATGGAAATCATTCTACAATTTCCCTTGGGTTTGTATGAATTGCAGGGGTCAATGGTCTGTGTGGATGACCGTTTCCTTCGCCAAAATGTAATGCTTCCATTGTCGGCAGGCCTACACAATGGAATACATCTCTTTTTCATAAGTGGGATACTTCCGGAATGTGTCTAAAAGTGTTTCACTGTGATATACCACTGAATGCTCATGTTGAGTAAGGACTGCCCCAATAGCATAGTTAGAGGCATCTGTCTCGACCTCAAATGGTTGTTGCAAGTCTGGTAATGCGAGCACTAGTGCCAAGAAGAGATGATCTTTCAACTCTATGAATTCCTTCTGTTGAGATTCAGACCAAAAGAATTTTTCTTTCGCTCCTCCCTTGGTGACTTGACTCAAGAGCCAAGGGATATGAGAAAATCCCAACACGAACCTGTGGTAGAAGTTGGCAAGACCTAGAAAGCCGTGAAGCTCTATTAGAGTGGTTGGAGATGCCCAATTCCGAATGAGTTGGATCTTCGATGGATCCACATGCTCCCCTTGTTCATCAATAATGTATCCCGGATACTGAACCTAGGTCATGCCACAAGTGCATTTCTCCAAATTGGCACATAAATTGTGTTGCCGCAATGTTTGGAGAACCTGTCGGATGTGGTGAAGGTGCTCTTCCCAATTCTGGCTAAAGATCGGGATGTCATCCAAGTATCCCACTACAAATGAGTTGGTGAATTGCTGCAAGATGTCATCCATTAGCCTCATGAAGGTTGCAAGAGCATTCGTCAATCCAAAAGGCATAACCAACCATTCAAAAAGGCCCTCCTTGGCTTTCTAGGTAGTCTTCCACACATCAGAGGGTTTGATTGGTACCTGGCGATATCCTGACTTCAAATTGATCTTGCTGAAATATTTCCCCCCTTCAGTTGGTCCAAGAGGTCATCAATCTATGGGATCAAGTACCTATTACGAACAGTAATCTTGTTCAACGCCCGATAGTCAATACAGAGTCTACAAGTCCCATCCTTCTTTTGTACCAACATGATCGGGCTCCCACAGGGCGATGAACTTGGACGGATGTGACCTTTTTGCAGTAACTCTTGAATCTGTCTCTTGATTTCTTCGTTCTCCATAACAAAATGCCGATAGATTGGTCCATTGGGCAACGAAACACCTGGGGTTAGATCGATGGAGTGCTTAACCTGACAGTGTAGAGGAACCCCTACGGGGGAGGTGAAGATGTCCTCGTACTCCTCCATGAGCTTGTCCATCTGTAGTTGTCATACAGAGGGGCCCTGTCTGGAGGTCGTGGCCACCGTCTTATTCTTTCCTTGAGGGTGTATCATCAGGAAAACAAATTTCCTAGTTTTGGAAATGAGCTTACTGCATTGTTTTGCAATAACTAAAGAGATGGCGATAAGCGGTGCTACCTCTGGTATCCTGTACAACTTATTTCCCAAATTAACAATAACAGCACAGGGCCTTGATTCATACACAACATGTCACTTCCACAAGTACGGTTGTCCTTAGAATAATACATCACAAACTTCAAGGGGAGAAATGTCACACAATACCTCAGCCATGAAGGGCTTGATGTAGTATGGAAGGCGACACTGTTGGCTCACGCAAAGATCCCATCCTTGGTAAGGCCACTCGATGGTGTACGATTGTGGATGTGTTGTGGTCGGTAAGCTGAGCCGCTTCATGACCTCTATTGAAATGAGGTTCTTTTGGCTCATGTTGTCGACAATGAACTATAGTGGGGAGCCCTTTACCCACATCTGGGAGTGGAAGAGACGCTCCTCCTCCTCTGGATCTTCAAGTTCCTCCTTCTGGATGTTCGTGGTGGCAACGGTGGTGTTGGGCTCTGCATCAATAATCTACTTCCTTTGTCATTACCCTTGTCAGGTTTTGACTCAGAGTCGGAACATGCATCCAATTCTAAAACCTTTAGCTCAGCCATTAGTGACTGCTTGGCCCGACATTGACTTTTGTTGTGAGTGGAGCTCTTAAGGAACTCACACCACTTTCCCGTGTCCTTTTTCAGCTTCGCAGCCCTGTTCTTTGCTTGCAGCTTTGGCGGGTTGCCTTGGGCCACCCCGCCTTGGCTTTATCCTTTGTTCTGCAGTTTGGGGGCACCTTTCTCTTGCTTTGGATTCGTAGATCCAAAGTCTTGCTTCTTCTGTTTAAACTTTTGCTCCACCTTGACGGCATATCGCTATGCCGTGCCGAGTGAGGAGATGTTCAGGATTTCTATTTCTTCTTGGATGTACTTGTGCAGGTAGCCATGATATTTGAGTACCAAATGCTGCTCCATATCCTTGACGCCCAACTTTGTGCGAAGGGTATGAAAATATTGGTAAACTCTGGCACGTCTTGGTCCCTTCCCTGTCGCAGTGTGGTCCACTTTATGTATTGATCCTCATAGCTTCAACAGGGTAGTACTACTCCTTGATGGCATCCTAAAATGAATTCAAAGTGGGTGCCATTGAAAATAGTGAGCCTGTATTTTCATCCTTCTTCTTGCAGTAGGTTTCCCACCAATCCTTGAAAAATAAAAAATAATATTTTCCCAACTAGAAAAATCATGAACGGAAAAATAACCCTCTAGCATATTTAACCATTTATCGACAACATCTGCGTCTCTCTGACACTCGAATATGGGGATTTAAAAATTAACTTGTACCTTAAATGGTGTGGTGTTTCCAGAGTAGATGTTGGAAGCCGATGTGTCGCCCCTAGGTAGTCACTAAAGGATCTGGGCAAAGCTATCCATCATCGCATTCCTTTGTCGCTCGAAGGCTTCTTCGAGAAATATTTTGATAGGATTTTCTGCCCCCTCATCTTTCTTTTCATCTACCATGGGAGGCCGTCGGGATTTGCCAGGGTGGTCTTGCAAAGGTTCGACCAGTTCAAGCCATAACTCCTTATATCCCGACCTCATTGGGGACATGCAAAGAAAAACAAAGAAAAAAAGCAAACCACTTTGATACCACTGATCTAGATTTAAACAGGAATGCAAAAAATTATAGAGATAACCATAAACACAGAGATGTAATGGAAATAATACTTCATTTCATTAATGTAAAATACTCAAATATGCTTACAAACAGGAATGGAAATAAACTAGCTAGGGTGATGGTAGCTTATCTCTGATAAGAGATGTGGTAGCTACATGCCTCTGAACTGCCTTACAATGAGGCTCAAGGGCCTTTTTATTATTGAACAATAAGAGAAAACCCTTAACAACCAAATTCCTAACCCAAGGAGATGTAACACAAAGAGTTTATGGGCCTGTTGAAGCCCTGAAAATGGGGTCGACAACAAGGGGGATACCCACCCGGTCTGGACCTTGGTTGGCAGCTCCTTATCTGTTTAGTATAGCGGGTCTGACCGGGGATAACGGGACCAGTTTCCCGATCTTGGGTGTGTGTGTGTGTAAAGTTGGACTATGTTGATCTAAGAGGAATTTAAAGCTAATCTAATTCAAACTCTTTAAATTAACTCTATGCTATTGTAATCTAATGAGAAACAATATATCTAATCTACACTAACCCGGGGTATATATCTCTTATTATGCAATCTAAAAATATTTCGAATAATAACTAGTAATAAAGATCATTCAGCTATCATAAGAATAGAAATCATTAAAGATAAACTATTTTTCATAATAAGTTAGGCAAAACAATTATGAGCAACATATCGCATAATAAGTTATTCATATGTCAGATACAAACAATATGACTCCACCGTACAAAAGTGCCAAATGATAACCCATACATTTATATAATGACATATAAAGAACTGAAACTATAAATCACTTAAAGAACATAAGCAGAAATAGTCAAGAGATAAAAGTACCATTTATGACTGGTTCCACTCATAAGCTTCAAGCAACAATGATTTATCTTTCCTTGTTCTAACGTCTACTAAGAATACAAAAGTGCAACATTAGTAGCAGATATCAGATGCAAACATTAATAAACCTTGATCCATCCATTTATCAAAACCACCTCCGAGGGCGCAAAAGTGCATGTTCTGAGGACGAGTTTTTGACAAATCTCCGGACCCTTCTCTAAATGCCTGAGAAGGGTTTAAATACTGCTAACTAATTAACTTCATTACATAAATTTAGGATCCGGTTTTCAAATGACCGTCCCTCTGATAAAGAAAATTATTTCTAAAGTTAAATCTGATTCTGAACTATTTTTGTATTCGATCCTTAGTGCTGTAAGCGTGCAACATTTTTCTGAGAAGAGTCGGTTGGTGGCCTTTCCCTTTTGTGCGTGCTATAAAAATAGAAGTAACAAGGGTTGGCACCACTTTTTGGTAAACTATCAGATATTTTAGAGAATCTCCCGCTGACTGACTGTATATTTGGTAATAACCCAAATTTCCTTCGAACTGGTTCTGCTTTTGCTATTTCGGTTTCTGTCTTTGTGAACAATTTGATGAGTCAGAAGACTTTACTTTCCGAGCAATTCTCTGGACTTAAAACTGCCTTCGTTCTTCATGGCGGGCTTTTCTGGTGTGTAAGTTTCAGGTCTTTCGGTAATCATGTTGCTTTTGTGCGCCTTTGATTCTAAGTTTCAGATGACCTATCGATCATTAGCATCCGTTGAATGACACTCTGGAATCTGTGGTCCTATTGTATGTGGCACCCGCTTCTGAAGAGGTCTCTTCTGTGTTCTCTGAGCATTGGCGCTTTCCTCTTTTCCTTAGATGTTTCCTGCAAAATTGCTCCATGTTATCTCCTGTTTTATAGTTTTCGTAAAGGAAAAGAGTAAATGAAAATAAAGATTGATATGAAAGCTTCAGTTCTTGCGTGTGTATAATCATGATATTCAAAGTGAACTGACTCTTCGAAAAACGAAAAGAAGCCATTCGTACAATCATTAATTTCCTTTTTATAGGCGCGCGCTTAATTCTGATTAATGGACAACTTTCCTTGAATACTGTGCTGAGAAAAATTCGTGCTCATCGCAGATTTGTGTTATAGTATTGTGGTATCGCAATATCGGATCATCGCAGATCATGGATTGTGGACCACAGATCGCAAATCGCATATCGCAGATATTAGTCGTTGTGTTCTGCTCTACGTGATTGTTGCGATATGCGACGTTGCACATTGGCCGTCGGGGATTTCTTAAGCTTCTCCATTTAAGAGCGCTTATGGTAAATGCGATGCGATGAATTTTAGCATCGATTCTTCGTGGTTTGATATGCTCACAAAAGAAGCATTTCCTTTGCTTTGCTGCGATAAGATTCTAAGAAAAAACAAAAATGTTCATGGGGATTTTGTTTGAATTTTTTACTAAGGGTCCCCTATTTGCTTGGTGTTGTTGCTAATACCAAACAAAAGAGGGGGGGTTGTTGGTGATCACAACAATGGCGATTCACTGGGAAGAACCAGTTATCTCTGACTTTCTATTGAAATTCAACTTCCAAAACAGAAAAATTTTCGTCAGTCTAAACTTTGTTATGGACAGATAGAGTACATTTGTCTTATCCTATCAATGATACTTTATTTCAACCTTTCTGTATTCCATTCATTTGATTCCTATGGTTTAGCCCTTGTATTTACACCAGCCATTACTTGGTCCTTTTTAAAGATAAAATGAGGTCATCTATGCTATGCTGGTCATTTAAAATATGCTCATTTACCGTAGGTAGAGCCTCTGCTGCCAGCAGGCATCCATAGCCTCAACAGGGTTACCTGTTACCCATCAATGATCCTTTATCCTGCTTAAAGCTATCTACAACTTTTTCAGAGAGAAAACCATTTTTATACTTTTTCCTTTTTTATTCTCTAAAGAATAATGTCTTGGTTTGGTGGCCAATTTATGACACAGTCATTCACTTGATTTACACTTTTGCTGAACAAGCTGGCTCGTGATGAGACCCCTTGTCTTTTGATTGCAACAATCTTAAGTCGTTGCCCTGTTTTGGTGGACAGTATTGGCAAGGTCAGCAAGTTATAATATATGTGATCATGATAAGCCGGCTCGTGATGAGACCTCTTATTCTTTGAGATATAGTTCTTTCTTGGATTACTTCTCTGAATGCTGCGATTTCCTTTAGCAGGGAGGAACCCATTGTTTTTCCTTAAGAAAGTTCTAGACGATAATAATAGAGTTTGGAAAATAGCAATTTCACAGAGAATACTCATTTTATTATTGATGTCTTTCGTTGTGCTGATATAAAACAATTTTTTTGCCAAAGGTTGCTTTCATAAAAATTTTGAAGTCAGAACTAGTATCATATCTAGGGTAAAGTTGGACTCTATCCGTCAATAATAAAGATCAGATTTTTCGAAAATTTTTACTATTTATACAAGTGAAAAATCAAAATCTAACAGAGGATTTGGTGTCCATTTGAAGTGAATTCCTGTAGTAATCATCTACAACTGGTTTTATTTCTAAGAAAAACAAAAAACTATCCTACAAAATTTTAGAAGATTTATCTTCTATGGAAAGTATATTTTCAGGATTTGTCCATTAACAGGCAAAGAATCATTTCTACCTGCTAAATCCTACAACACAAACATTGACGGGCCTATGACTTCTACAATCTGAAAAGGACCAAGCCACATTTTCTGGAATTTTGTATGTTTGCCTTTCTCTTCGTGAGCCTTATCCCATTTCAAAACTAGATCTCCCATTTGAAAGTTTTTTTCTGGTCATTATGCTTGAGTCAAAAGAGGATTTTATTAGCGCTTGGTGGTGAGCATGGGTTTTCTTATCTTGCTCTCGTTGTTCTTCCAATTTAATTATTTCCATCTGTCTTAATTGTAGGGAGGAAGTAGATACCTCATTGATGTATTGTACTAAAGACAAGGAGGGAATCATTAAGTGAGTTGGAAGAACCACTTCCTTCCCATAAACTAAGTTAAAGGGAGAAGTGTCGATTGAAGCTTTCTTCGTTATTCTATCTGCCCATAAAGCATTTACCAGGGTTTTGTGCCAATTTTTCTGGCTCTGGTCAACTGTCCTTTTAATAATCCTGATTAGGTTTTTATTTGTTGACTCAGCCAATCCGTTTCCATGCGGATAGTAGTTGGATGAATAGTTTAGTTTGAATCCTCTTTTAAGTGTGAAATCAGTCATTGCATTTCCAGAAAAGTAAGAAGCATTATCAAAAATTAGAGCTGACGGCAATCCAAATCTTGTGATTATAAATTGATCAATGAATTCAATGATGTTTTCAGAATTAGTTGTCTTGAGAGGTACCGCTTCTACCCATTTAGTAAAATAATCAGTTGCCGTAAGGATATACCTATGCTGCTTAGAAGAGTGAGGAACGATCTCACCTATTATGTCCAAGCCCCATTGACTGAATGGTTGCTCAATGT
>APFE031287707.1:0-10982 GCA_000404065.3 Pinus taeda | reverse complement strand
TGTTAATAATTTTAGTAATTTAATTTTAAAACAAATATCTCAGCTGCATTGCGCAAGTTGAGAAAAGGAAAAAATACCGATAATATTAATTATTCGTAAATATTTATTATTAAATATCGAATGATTTATATATGTATATGAGAAAACTGTAGACGGAAAATCGAGCAGTCTTTATGGGGAAAAAGGCACCCTTCTAGAATCAATATTCTAATTTTAGCCTTTTTATGAATGCATGGTAAGGTTTTGTTAATTTTGGACTCCTTGAAAGCAATAAGAGTTGGAACTTTTAATATTAGGTAACATTGGTTTGGAACAAAACTTTTGTATTTTTAATATTAGGTTGTGATGCTTTGGAATAAAGATTGCATTTATATTATGATATAGTGTTTTATTTAAGTATGTATTACAATATTTATAAAAAGAAATTAATGTAATGATATTAGTAATTGTTAAAAAAAAAATTGGATATTTTGAAGGTTAAAAGGTGATTGATATATTAGGGGTGGCGGGAGGTGTAGGATTTTGTTCAATCCCAATAGAATGGTTGAAGTCAAGTATTTATGGGGTTTAGGAAAAAGATCGAATAATTAAGCGGAAATATATGGTTTCTTGCAAAGCTTTTACATTGCCAAGGACAAAGGGGTGCAACATATGATTATATTAGGAGACTCTCTATTAATGATGCAATATCTAAAATCCGACAAGCTCCCAAAAGATAGTTCTCTTGCTAGAATCTTTCAAAGAATCGAAGAATTATTGAAAGCTTTCCATAGTGCGTGATTGTTCCATATCCTAAGAGCCAATAATATTGAGGCAAACGGGTTAGCAAATATGGCCTACTCAATGGAAGAAACAATGCTTAACATAAATGAGTTCGGATCCAAATGTTTGATGCCTTACGAATTGGAAAGGTTTTTAATTTTAAGGTTGAGTACAATTATTGTTAGATTAGGGACGAATTCAATGGAATTTGTTTCACCCCTCTTTCATTAATAAATAGTGCCTCCCGTATTAGTCCCTCATCATACAATGATGAGCTAATCCTCTCACATTCATATTCAAGGTCCTCTGTTATCTCTTTGATCACCAATTATGTGTCTTATTATTGCAACTCTCATCATGCAAGATCTGCTCATTTTGGTTTGCATGATCGAAACATCAACCACTCTCGACTCAAACATTGGTATAATTATCTAGATCACACAATGATGAGAAACTCGAAACAAAGCACAAGGGAATTTATTTCTGAGATAATGGAATTCGTGTGGGCTAACAAAGTGTTGACGCTGAGATCAACACCCTCCAAAATTTTACCTACACTTAAATTTTGGAGCCTACTGAGGATGGTATGACTTGTCGCTCTATTGTTACTTCATGGTCAATTGATGTTTTGTAAAGCATTCAAGTCTTCCTCTCAAAGTTCTAATTGTCAAAGTCACTCGCTCGCACATGCTCACTCCTTGATGGACTTATAAGCGCGCTCCCTTTATGCAAGCTTAAACAAGCATAACATTGTCCATCAAGACAAACTTGTGTGATGTTCAAACCATGTTGACAGTTAGTATGCACTTTCGTTGGCAACCTCCCTCACATTGGTTGTGTTTGTACTTCTATTTCGATGAGTTTTCCCAACTGTCATTTTTTGTGCACCTTCGCTTTCAAAAGTGTCTCTTTCACATTCGCGGTTTTCATTTTTTCTTGCTTTCACTTTAATGAGTGTCATTTTCATGTTATCTTTGCTCTAGCATGTGTCGCTTTCAAGGTCGTTCGCAGTTGCAAGTGTCATTTTCGGTTTTCTTACGGTCGTAGGTATTGCTTTTGGTGATTTTCACTCTTGTAAGTGTCACATGTTTTCACATCACTAGAGTTAGTTCTAGTGCACTCTTCTACATCATATGGTCTTGTATATCACAAGAATACATGTGATACTACACATTCCTATAGCTTAGTGCACATTTTGTTTACAGTTGGCACTTTTGTCATAACTTGTGTTCTAAGTGTCAGAATGTGTTGTTTCAACTGTCACACTTAGGAATAGGTGTCGCTTTATTGTCATTTCAAGGTGTGATTGTTGTTCATGAGTCATGTGTATTCTCCTCGCTTATATTGATGGAATTCATGTGTGTGATCCATGCCCGAGACATGTTTGGATGCATTTCCCTCTTTTACTCTATTGGTCCCACACTTAGCCATTTTGGAGCTCTTCTTGGTCCTCCTACCTAGTGCAATTTGTGAACACACTAGCACTCTTACCAAGTGATGATCACAACCTATTCATGGGTCTCATTGATGCAATCTTCCTCACCAAGACTTGTGCACTAAGTCCTCTTCAAAATCAGCTTAAATCACTGCATATTATGAACCTTCCAAGGACAGTCACCCAACCCTTGTGGCTCATACTGACTCACTGCACTAAGTTTTGATCACCTCTACCTTGCATGGAACATATAGCACTCTTGGCTAATAGCATTAACCCCTTCCATTCTCTTGCAGAGGAAAACTATGTAATGAAAAGTCCCTCCTATCCTTGCAATGTATTGAAAACCCTCCTAGATAAAGTGGCTTCCTTCCTATGGCTTCCCTTAGTGAAAATTGCATTCCAAATGGCCAAGAAGCCACTGTTGGGTCATACTATGCTATCTTAGGAGGAAAAATGCACTCCAGATGAAAATGGATCCCTTGTTGAGTCAAACTGCATTGGCTTAACCTTCCTCCCTTTCATTCCTAGTGCATGGCACAGTCTCAACTAATAAGCCCCCCACCTTGTTCCTTATTGCTCCCCACTACATTGGACCAAGGAGATCCCCTCTTTACAATGCATAGCGCAGTGACAGTGAACAACGGAGCCTTCATAGGCCATTGATGAGTTCAACTGAGATTTCCTTATCAATCCTCCTCCTTTCAATCCATGTACAGGCCTATCATGAGTTGATCATTCCATGAGCTAGATAGTGATAGAATAGATGTTTTTAAGACTGGTTTTGCCTTATTATGGATGACCTTCATTGGCAAGAGTACCTTCTTAGCATTCCAAGGTAATTCTCAATTTATATAACAAGGAGAAGACACCAAGAAGAAGCACAAAAGAGAACTATCATGAAGAGATGAAGCAGATCCTGGACCATGAACGAAAGAGGACATCGTATGATGACTCGGAAGATTCCAATACTTATCCAAGACCTCTTGGAGGGTCAAGATGAATATCAAAGTGAATCTTCCATGAAGATAAAGTACTAATCATATCTCCCATGAAGATCGAAGACAAAGCAGCTAGAAGAACAACTTGGAATTGCCACCTCATCATGGAGACCATGTCATCATCACAAAGTTATGTCATCATCATGTCATGTGTGTCCATGTGTTATGCCACATCATGTGGAATGTAATGATGTAATTATTAAAGGGAAAAGTACAAAATGTGATGTGTGGAAGTCCAAGAGTCATATGTGGAATATGAAGAGTCACATAGTCATATATGGACAAAAGTCACATAGTCCAAAAGTCACTTAGAAGTTTAAGAGTTTTTTTAGAAGTACAAAGGTCATAGTAGAAGTCCAAGAGTCATGGGGAGATGAAAGGCCAACCCTCTTGTTATAAATATAACCTCATAACTCAAGCAAATGGATTTTGAAGGCTTAGGCTTTGGAGAGTAATATTTGGCTTCTGTACTTGGCATAGGAGAAAAAAATATTATTTGGAGAAGTAAGAAGTGACTTAATGTTCCATTATTGGAACTAATTCATCATCATTGTAACTATGTACTTGGATATTTCACCTTATAATTGAAGCTCGATGAGCCAACACATTTTCACGCATGTATTGTGAATGTCTTAGAATTATTCTTTAGATGTTTTATATATATGTTTTGTTCATACATAATAAGGAAATTGAACTACTTCATTGGCTTTGGTACTTATCTTGTTGAAGTTGTGTCATTTTTGGTTTAATGATCGTTATGTCTATGTAAAATATTTCTCTAGATAATTAACGAATATTTTCTTGATCTCATGTGCCTCTCTTAGGTTAGTACTATTACTCCCTTCCAAAGACTCACTTTTGTCTCCTTTATCGAGATTGCCTCCTTTTACACATTGCAATCAGCGTTTCACAATGTTAACTTCCTTTCTTGTTCAAAGGTTATGTATATAAAATCTTATGTTATTCATTGGAACCAAGGTGAACCTAAAGTTATGGTGATCGGGTCGATACTCTGGATGGGGCTCCTACTCCAAACAGTGTGAGGTCTAATTAGGACTTTACATCAGGGAGACCCCCTGTATGTTGGAGGTATCCAACATCATCAAAATTATGGCATGATCTGTAAACTATCGTGGATATTCCACTAGACAGTTTGTCACAACAGATCTGGTAATACTATATTAAAAATCTAAGATTCTACACTATTACAGTTTTATTTAATTTCTAGACCTGTAAAATTAACTATAATTAGTGCATGCATGTAAATTAAATCAAGAATAAAAGTAAAGAATGACAAAATAAGATCACACACACATAATACACAATATAGTATCTTTGGGAAACCCTTTCAGGAGAAAACTCAACTAGAAGGTGAGGTCACTTCATTCTCTTTCTCTGTCTAGAAATATGGACGCAGATACAAAGAAGTAATGCTTGTGGCCCGTGGGCTACTTCAGTGCATAGATCCTCTCTGTGTGCTCTACCTCCTATCTCTCTTGGCTATCTTTTCTCAGTTGTGGAACAAAATTCTCTCGAAAGAATGGAATGCCTCTTCCTCCTAGTGGCCCAGTTATAACATGGCTCGATAGCCTACTAGTGGTTAATTTTGACTACATCAACTCTTAACTAGAGTTAAAAAAATTATTCTACATAAAAAACACGTGGCTAGCCCCTTTTCCATGAATAATGGGGGCTGACATAGCATCCTCCCGAACTATAGGTGTGAAAACAGGAAGGGCAACTTCTGAGTGGCATAACTTTTACATACAGACTCTAATTGACGTGATTCTTACGTCGTTGGAAATCTCTGTGTGTGTATAATAGCATTAAAAGGTTCTCGATCAAGGGGAAAAAATCTCCCCAAAAAAACGTCATTTGAAGCCTCAAAATGCTCTTGAAATGTTTCAGGACCCGTTTTTCCAAACTGGGTCCCGCCAGTAAAAAAGGTCTCGTGAGATGATTCCTCCACTTTTTCCACTCCAAATGCATAAATATGGATGAAAAAAATATAATGATCCAATTTGGATCACACCTCCCAATTTTGGGATGCTTTTGGTCACCAAAAGCTTTTACTGAATGAGGTGAGGAAAGTTTTCCTCCACCTTCTCTCTGGTGTACCATTTAGCTTTGCCTGGAAGTTGTCCCTTGAACCTAATCTGCCAAAGGCCTTGTTTCCCTTGTCTTGTAGTTCTGTAACTCTTCTATAAAACGATATCTGTTTTCAAATATGCTTGAGCTTCTGGTGCCAAATACTTCACAGAAAGCAGGACATGTTCCTCTTCCTGATCAAGCATGGAAGGCTCATAGAGTTTCAAATTCTCTACATTTACAACTAAGTGAATGCGCATATATGGTGGTAAATTGAGTTGATAGGCATTATCACCCACCTTTTCCAGTATATCAAAGGGACCATACCTTAGAGCCTTGATTTTCTTACCAGGCCCCTGTAGTCTCTCCTTGTTCAACTATAATCATCCTCTATCTCCCACCTTGAATGATTTCTATGTTCTATGTTGATCATGCCTGGCCTTATACTTCACAGGTGAATTCTGGAGTGTTTCTTGTACTTGTAGATGGATTTGTCTGATCTTCTCTATAAAATTTTTAGCCCTCAAATCATCTCCTATAAGGTATTCCTTCACTCATCCTTGGTTCCCATTTGCAATATCCAAAGGTGAAGGTGGAAAATATCCAAAACAAGTTTCAAATGGGGACTTTCCTGTAGAAGTGTGGATTGATCTGTTATATGAATGTTGTATATATACCATATTTTCATCCCAGGTCTTCGGATGCTTCTTCTTTTAACCCCTCAATTGCTGCACCAAAGTCCTATTGACTACTTATGTCTGCCCATATGTTTATGTATGTAATGTTGTAGATATCTTCAACTTCATGTTCATCTTCTCCCACAATGTAGTTTAGAATGCACTGAGAAATATTGTATCCATGTCTGAAATGATGCTCCTTGGTATCCTAAAGTGTACCCAGACCTATTCAAAGAACAAGTTTTTTGCTCTTGTCTGTTGATGGTATTTTTACAGGGCATCAGAACACACATCTTGTTGAACCTGTCAACTACCACGAACAGGTAGTCATGTCCCTTCCTGGTTGTCAGTAAACCTCCCACAAAGTCCATGGAAATTATTTCCCAAGGATGAGTAGGTACAGGTAAGGGATGATACAGACCCTTTTTCCTATTGCTAGGCTTGCTGGCACAACAAAGCATGCATCCCCTTATGAACCTAGCTACCTGCTCTTGCATCTTGGGCCAATATCTTCCCTACACCAAAGTGCCCTACAATCTTGGAGGTATGAGCCTCTCTAATCATCTAAAAATGCTCACCTTTAGGAACACATATCTTACCCAACCTGTAGAGTAACCCATCGCGGAGATGGTAGTCAACGGTGTTGTCGCCATCATGCACATGACTCTGACTCTGCAATTGTTGATACACCTCCTTGAAGTCCTTGTCTTCTGAATATGCCCCTATGTATGCATCATGGGTGAATGGCTCCATGTGCATAAGAGTCCCCAAATTTGTAATATTTGATGTGGATGGCCTTGAAATCATATGGGCCAACTTGTTTGTGTTTCCCTTCTTATACTTGATCACCAAATGAAACTATTGTAAAAACCCCATCCACTTGTAGTGCTTGGTCTGTTGTAGCTTATTTTGGGCCTACAAGTAATGTAATGGGTGGTGATATGCATGGATTATTATCTCCTTTCCCATCATATAGTGCTTCCACTTCTTATAGCTTGCACCATGGCATAGAGTTGTTTATCATAGGTAGGGTAGTTAAGAACTACCCCATGAAATACTTCAGAATAATAGCAAACAGGCCTTCCTCCTTGCATCAAGATAGCTCCCATAGCATACCCACTCACATTTGTCTCCACTTCAAAGAGTCATTGCAAGTTTGGTAACACCAGAAATGGTGCTTCACTGATCTTCTTCTTTAACTCATCAAAAGCCTTTTGCTTCCCTTTTCCCCACTGGAAACTCTTGCCACTTATTGTTATGGTGTGGAGAAGTGTTGCTACTGCTGAAAACGAGGCTATGAATTTCCTCAAGTACTGTGTTGCCCAATGAAACTCCTAACCTCAGTAACATTAGTATGCACCAGCCATTTCATGATGGCCTCCATCTTTGAAGGATTTATCTTCAAATATCCTCCACCAATCACATATCCCAAATACACCAAGCACTGTTGCACAAACTCGCACTTCTTGAGATATGCTAGCAGTTGGCGCTTCTTCAATGTTTCCAGCACCTGCGTTGTAGTATACCTAGGGGGATAATACAGGGTACAAAGGGAGGTACCCAAGGGAATAATATAATAATGTGATGGGCCATAATTAATAAATAAAGTGGTTAACCCACATCATGTAAGGAACCACAAGTAGTTAGGAATAATGTGATAAGCCCATTGTATTAGATGTATAGTATTGAGAGACCAATGGTAATTACCCATGGTATTGTATGTATGAAGCCTATACAGAGGCTAGAGACTCCCCATTGAGAGATGTCAAGTATTGGTTTTGTATTGACAAGCGACATCTTGTGGAGTGATCTCCTTCCTTAAGGAGCAATTGTATGGTGTTACCCTACCTCAAGGGTTTTTCTTAAGATATCAATAGATAAGTATTTTCCTTCTAGAAATATCTTGTATTGGCTCTTGGGTTTATTTTATAAAATAATTTATTATATACTACATGCGCCAAATGTGAAATATGCTCCTCCCAGATAGCACTATATACTAGTATATCATCCAAATAGACAATAATAAATGAATCTATAAAGTGGTGCAGTACATCATTCATTAATCTCATAAATTTAGTTGGAGCATTACATAGGCCAAATGACATAACTAAACACTCATACAAACTTTTCCTGGTTTTGAAAGTGGTCTTCCATGTATCTTCTTCTTTGACTCAAACCCGGTGATATCCAGACTTCAAGTCCAGCTTGGTGAAATAATTTGCTTGTTGCAATTGATCTAGAAGATCGTCTATCCTGGGTAGGGGGTATCTATTCTTAAGTGTGATTTTATTCAACACCCTGTAATCTATAAACATCCGTCAAGTCCCATCCTTCTTTGGCACAATGATGATGGGTGACCCACATGGTGATGTACTCGGTCGAATGACACCTTGTTCTAGCATCTGCTGCAATTGTTTCTTCACCTCACTTGCTTCTATAATAGACTGCCTGTGTAGCCCAATATTTGGCAAAGGGGAGTCTAGAAATAGCTGGATCTCGTGCTCCACTTCTCTCTTAAAGCGTAACCCTTTAGGCCCTCAGAACACATCCTTGTATGCCTGTAAAAAGTCCTCCAATTTTTGTTTTTGTTTCTTAGTACACCCCTCTAGGGATGCCTTACCTCTTATTAACTCCTCTACAGACTGACTTTCTCTTAAAAACAATAAAACATACTTCTTGCTAGAACTAGTCAATTTCTTGGCTTGGTTGGCACTCACCAGTGAAATTTTTTACTTGCCTTTGTGCACATTGATGATGAATAAATTTCAATCCTTGATGAGACAGTACTAGTTAGCTCTCCTCATGACTATTGCATCACGCATGTACATGTATGGACTCCCAAACACAACTCCACATACATCAATGGGAACCACATCTAGATCTACTTCATCAATAAAATCAGCATTGATAGCAAATCTAATTTTGCATTGTTTTTTTACCTTCAACTTTGCATCCTTATGTACCCATCCCAGTGGATATGGGTTTGGATGATCACGAAATTTGAGCCCCAACTTCTTGACCAGATCTGTTGCAATGAGATTTTCCTGCGATCCTAAGTCAAACGGAGCATCAATCTTCGTCTTCTTGACCTATATCTTTACATGGAAGAGTTTGGTCATTTCTTTCTCTTCCTGTTGCTGAAGGCTACTCAGATTCACCTCCTTCTACACTGATGTACAGACGATCTTCTCATCCACATTCGATATGCTTTCAAATTGGTTTCTCGAATTAGTGGTCATGAGATTCTTCTTCTTATTATCTTTCTTCTTGTTCTTCAGGTTTAGCTTTGGATGCAACTTCCAGCACTTCTCCTTTGTATGGCCATCAATGTTGCAGTGGTTGTAGTGATTTCTAAGATCTTTGCAATGGTGTGTTGTGGCTACCATATTTTTATCTTTCCCCCCTTTTTTCTTCTTCTTCCCCTCCTTAGAAGCGTCTTATTGCTCCTTTTTTTTCGATCCACTTAATTGCGCTCTTTTCAGGCCTATGTTCTCCAGGCAATGTGCCTATACACAAGCCTCGTCCATCGTTTTAGGCTTGAATAGCATCACTTGCTCACGCAGATGGTATCACAGACCCCCCAAATACTTGAGGAGTACATCTGGGTTCTTTGGAGAGATACCCAACATTATAGCCATCTTTCTTAATTTTGTGGTGTACTCCAGCACGCTTTGGTCTAGATTTTTCCTAAAGTAATGCCATCAGATCCATTGGTCTTCCACGTACCCAATGGGATACAATTGAGAATTAATGAGGGTTTTAAAATCCTCCCACTTAGTCACTGGAGGTTCTCCCTCCAACCTCAGGATTTCCATGTGGCTCACCCACCAAGTTAGTGCATGGCCCTCCAATTTCAGTCGTGCGAATGAGATCTTCTTCCTTCCTCAATCTGATGGACACTGAAATAAACTTCCAGTTGCTACAACTAGTGGTTCAGCTTTAGAGCATTGATCTCGTTGTGGTATGGCTTGATATCAACTTTTGCTTCCACTTTAAATAGGGACTGTGATTGACTCACAACACTCGTACTAGGTTGATATTTTTTTGGGTTCTTTCTTCAAGTGGTTCTATGTTTCTCCCTAATCTTTTGTTCCCCATTCTGATTTGTCCTCTACATTCAAACCCTCGTCTTCTCTAAATATCCCCAACTTATTGCTTAGGGATTCTATAAGGAGGTTCACATTGTGGTTTATATCTACGACTTGTTGTTCGAGCTGCAAAAACCTCACCTCTGCAGGATCACGAGGTTCATTTACATATTTGTCTCCCATGATTAGGGTTTTATGATTTTCAGCCTCGCCGATCCAGATCCATGAAATCTACATGAAATACCCAAATAAACACACTCTGATACCAAATTATCCATAAATTGTCATGGATATTCCAATCGACAATTTGTCACAACAAATCTGATAATATTATATTAAAAGTCTGAGATTCTACACTATTACAGTTTTATTTAATTTCTAGATATGTAAAATTAACTGTAATTAGTGCATGCATGCAAAAGTAAATCAAGAAGAAAAGTAGAGAATGAAAAAATAATCTCACACACACATAATACACAAGATATTCTCTTTGGGAAACCCTTTCGGGAGAAAACCCAGTTGGAAGGTGAGGTTGCTTTGTTCTCTTTCTCTGTCTAGAAATATGGCTGCAAATACAAAGAAGTAATACATGTGGCTCGTGGGCTACTATAGTGCACAGATCCTCTTTGTGTGGTCTACCTCCTATCTCTCATGGCTATTTTTTCTCATCTACGAAACAAAATTCTCTTAAAAGAATGGAATGCCTCTTCCTCCTAGTGGTCAGGTTATAACACAGCTTGATAGCCTACTAGTGGTTAATTTTGACTAGATCAACTCTTAACTATAGTTATAAAATAGAATCTTATAGATTCTTTTACATCAAAAACATGTGGTTATCCCCTTTTCCATGAATAATGGAGGTTGGCGCAGCATCCTCCTGAACTATAGGTGTGAAAACAGGAAGGTCATCTTCTGAGTGGCATAACTTTTG